>JAEQML010080391.1:0-11604 GCA_016904865.1 Pissodes strobi | reverse complement strand
CACAGATTAAATTTTTATAACGAATTGATTGCTCAGTTTTAAACGCTGCAGAGTGCTTTAGCTAATTCCTTGAAACCAAGAAAAGATGTTTGGAAATCTATGTAATCCGCTTGATTTTTTTTGCGCTTTTGTTGATACAGAATTAACGCTCTACTTTATAATGATTTTATTGTGAAACCAATAATATGTATATATTTTGCGGAGGATTTATTTGCTATTCTATAATATGTGTAGAAATAAAACAAGGTTTTGTTTTAGAGAGATCAGAAGTATGCATTTGTGTATGCTCTTCTAATATTCCTAAGCCTTTTTGCTGCAACTATTCACATTGAAAGTAATACTAACAAAGACTTCACCTTTTTGATCATCTTCATTGTTTTCGGTAAGTAGATATAGTAGATGAATGGTATGAAAGTGAAAGTATTATTATATTAGCAAATAAACCATGTATTTAATAGTGCAAAAATGTAAAATCTATCTTACTTTGTTGGACATATTTTAAGCAATGCGTAAAATGTACTATTCACACACAAGGACACGTACTTATCTTTTTGGATGAGGGGGAAGAAAATCTTGCATAAGACCACCATCAGATGTCGTAATGTCCCATTCCTAAGCACCAGACTCTTGTCCTGATCGCGTGTCAGACATGACCTAGTTTGGAGTTCCTAGGTGGTTGAGCTCTGCGGATTTTTCTACGATTATTCGACTCTTATTCTTATTCTACGGACTGCTTTTTACCTCCACGGTAATCAGTAAAGGCCATTACAAGCCTAAAGCTAACTTTTTTCTAGTCGCCGGGGGCGTAACCCCGACACCTGCCCTCGATATGGACGACCAGGATGACGACTGCATGTCCATCAAATCGGTGGACATGCAGATCGAACCCCCAAACAAAATTGTCGAAATGAAAATTCGTATAATTTATAAAAAAATTAGCCCTCAACTTTGAAAAGTGCAAGGAGTGTGTCCACCTGGCTGACCCTTTAAAGTCTATCACGGGTAAGACTACCAACTCACTTATATAGCCCTTAAACAAGGGTATTGACCATGTAAGGGCTAATCACGACTTGCGTCCCTCTGCGAAGAGGGCCGCAAAAGCCAAAATAGATACTGGCGGCGCGAATTACAAGAAAAAGCGCACGGATGAAGACACATCTGGCATGGAGAGAGACCCATCGCCCAACTCTAATAATAAAAAAGCAAAAAAAAACAGAATTGGTAAAAAACAAGCCCGCATCTACCTTTAACGTAAACGTCGATTTACCTCCTAGCACTTCTGAGGCCCTGGCAGAAGAAAAGACTAAAGATGCTTTCAAAACGCCCTACACGACAGTAGGGTTTAAGAAAAACGTTAGAGAAGTAAAACTGGACTCTGGGGGGAGTGCAAACGTACCCCTCAAGAACAGATTTGAACCCTTGTCAGACATAGACGACGACAATAGCAGCGTACTTTCTAGCGAAAGCGCTAGAAAACAAGTAAGAAGGTCCAGCATTCGCCCAAAGAAAAAAGCCCCAGCACCCCAGAAAACCAAAGTAAGTCCTCCACCACCCGTAGTCCTGCAGGGGAAAAAATACAGTCGCACAAAACCCTGCAGGAGGATATGCAAAAATTGCATACACTTAAATACACGATTAAATATGCGAAAAACAGCACAATCATATACCTTGAGACAGAAAAGGATTGGGCTACCGTCAAAAGAAACTGCGACAATGAAAAACTGCAGTATCATTCATACGCTGACAGGAGTAAAAAAACTCATGCATTTGTCATGAGGGGCCTGGACGCTGAAATAAACATTGCTGACATCAGGAGACACCTAAGCGATGAATATAACCTCAAAAAATATCTTCCTGATGAAGAAAACCAGGGTGCCACTATATCTGGTCGTCCTGGAAGCCTCAGTTACCGTAAAGAGGATCCAGCGAAGCCTCAGTTACCGTAAAGAGGATCCAGCAAGAAATCAGGACAGTCATGAACGTGAAAATCTCGTGGGAAAACCGAAGAAATGTGAAACCGATCATGCAATGCAGACGTTGTCAGGGTCATGGACATTCCGTGCCCTATTATCAGAAAAGCTATAAATGTTCGAAATGCAGCGAGACCCACGAGATCACGTCATGCACAAGTGACGTTGTCAAATGTGCCAATTGTGGAGGGCCACATAGGTCGATCGATCAGGAGTGCCCTATTTATTTATTTAAAATTGAGCAGTTAGCGGCCACTGCGAAAAAGCCACCGCAGAAAAACTACGTTCCTGCACCCTTGCCAGTCACGCCGGCCTGGCAGGGGCAAGGGCGACGAGACCCAGGCCGGGGTATAAACGGAAGAACCGGAACAACAACCCCAGATGCAACAGACAGTCGAAAGAAGACCGCCACCCCCAAGGGAGAGCTATGACAATGACTTTCCCAACACACTAAAGGCCTCTAGCAAACTGCACCTATCAGGAGACCAGAAACAAGGAACGTTAACGCTAACGCAGTAAGGGGCAATCAAATGACTGACCAATTTAAAAATCTATCTAACGTTGTGGCAGAAATCAACTCGCTGGTGAATATAAGCGAATTGTTCTTCGCATTAGATGAATTCTGTTTATTGATTAAATCGTGTAATAACGATAAAATCCAAATAATGCAAGGAACAATTCGCTTCTTCACCACCGAGATTTGTAAATATAATATATAAATGGCTTGCTATAAATGTTTGTCTGTAATGTATTGACCTTGAATTGCAACGGCATTCGTAATAAACTTGGTGAATTTAAGCATTTCTTGTACAATTCCAATTATCAGATTGTTTTCTTGCTTGAGACGCGCCTCGACCCAAGCTTCAAACTGAAGATCCGTGGGTATAGTGTCGAGCGCTGTGATAGGCTCGGAACGGGAGGTGGTGTGGTCTGCCTGATACACCGGTCTCTGAGATATAAAAGACGAATGCGTATAAATACGCTCATAGAGCATGTTAGCATCGAGCTGGTCGGTGGCCGGTGAATCAGCGGCGGGTACGCGCCTCCCGCTCTTCGCATAACACAGGCCGACTACTTGGCCCTATTACCACCAAACACGAGGTCTGTCCTTGTGGGTGATTTAACGCAAAACATATCTCGTATGGCGATAGCGCTACCACTCACAAGGGCGTCATTTTGCGCCAATTGCTCGAAGACAATCTTGATATCCTGTACCTAAGAACACGTCATCCTACATTTTACCGTGCAAATTACAGGCCTTCATACTTAGATGTCGTAATCGCCCGTGGGATGCCTGACATCTCGGCACCTAAGGTCGTTAGCGACCTAAGCTCGGATCACCTTGCAATTAAGATGTGCCTGACTGGCGTCAAGCGGCCGGAAGCCATTGGGACAAAGATCTCATACAGAAATCTTGATTGGAGGGCGTTCCGGGATAGGTTAAACGAGGTGACAGTCATCCTAAGCAGATCGAGTCCATCCAAGACTTGGAGGCCGAAGTTGACACACTAACCCGAAATATCCAGCACGTCAGAGGCGCTATGTGTCCAGTAGTCAGGAGGCAATCTATTTTAGAGACGCTTCCTGATGAAATCCTAAACCTGATTAATTTCCGGAATCGTATCAGGCGCAGATGGCAGAGAAATCGCGCCGCTATCGACAAACAAAGGACCAACGCTCTGACGGATGAAATCAGGAAGAAGATCCGTAGTCACAGAGATGCTGTTTGGATGAGCTTCGTGAATGGGCTTGGTACGGCGGACGGTTCGCTGTGGAAGTTAGCGAGACAGGTCCGCAATACTGAAGCGCAAATGCCTGCCATTCGTAGTAATGGACAGGACTATGTAGGCGACGCAGATAAAGCTGAAGTATTTGCAGACTTTCTCGCTGATATTCACAGCGAAATACCGAACACCGTACCATTGCACGCCCATGTCACAGAGCAAACTTCCAAGTTTACTGGAAGATCATATCCGATACAGCCCTCTGTGATGGATAAGCTTCGTGTGAATCCGTCAGAGATACGTGGTGCTCTCCGCCGTCTGCCAAAAGATAAGGCTCCGGGACCTGATCAAATCCCATACCTATTCCTCAAAAAACTTCCCTCCAAGACCATTGTACACTACATGCACATAGTGAATGCCGTATTTCGTTTTGCAACACTTCCCTAGTTCCTGGAAAGTTGCACACGTGGTACTGTTCCCTAAGCCCGCGAAGGATCCCAAAAGCACCGCATCCTATCGGCCGATATCTTTACTCAACACTCTGAGTAAGCTCACCGAGAAGCTCTTGTTGCCCAGGATCAATGAGGCAGCCTCGAACTGTCAAGTACTGCCTGCAGAGCAGTTCGAATTCCGTGGCGGGCATAGCACAAATATGGTCGCTGCGAGAATCATACAGGACATTTTTGACGGGTTCAACATGAGGCATAGCACGTCTCGACTGCTCCTGGACATAGAGAGAGCGTTCGACCGAGTATGACACGACGGGCTGCTGTATAAGCTCTTTAGGGAGCTGAGCTTCCCGTTACATACAGCAGCACTGATCGCGTCATACTTGGCCGGACGTACCTTCTCGGTACGCGTCCATGATTCGGTCTCGACTTCGAGGCCGATACAGGCGGGGGTGCCTCAGGGAACGGTACTATCGCCGAAACTTTTTAGCTGTTATATAGCAGACCTACCGTCCCATCCCGATACTTCCTTGGCGTTTTACACCGATGATACCGCCCTTTATTCCCATGCCTTCACCGCACAGGAGGCAGTAAATAATTTAGCCGCGCACATGGAACGCGTGCTAACTTATAGCATGTGATTACTCACCTCTATATTTAGGATAATGCTATTTAATTTCTTATAATTTTAGTGAAGGTTAAAGGATACACAGATCTATGAATGATTCATAATTTACTAATTTAGTTACATTTAAACTGGATCTCATTGCATTCAGAAACATGTTGGTGTCATTTCTTCAGTAATGTCCTAGATTGTATTCTCATCTTGATGTAATCGAGTCCAGTATATGCTAAAATAATTGAACATGTCAATTAAAAGCTTGTTTAAGGTGCAGAGTCACAAGTTAGGAGTACATCTGTGACCTATTAACATAGATTGACTGCACAATGGTTGCTACTTAAATAGATAATATCTTACCTTACTAGTTATTTCAAACTTTTCATTCATCGAGGCATCCTTCGTGTGTTAATTCTAATGTTATAGTATAGCAAGTAATCCATATCTCTTGCTCGCATATATCATCGATTGTATTGTAATATGATTAGTTTTAATAGAATACAGGGCCTAAAAGCAACGAATTGTTAATTGACAAAACGTAAACATGTAATTAGTTACGCTTGATATGTTTGTTAACTTAAGATATTTTATTATTGTATACATACCTCCATGATCGTGATGGATACTCTCCTATCTTTAATTCCCTACATGGGATTATTATTTAATTGCTTATTTGAATTAAGTGATAAATGGCCGGCAAATCGCTTGTTGATTTCATTTTTATCAGTAGTCAGCTGGGATGTGACAGGTGTTCGTCTTCTTGTCTTAAAGTGTGGCCGGACTTATCTTCGGAAAGCTTTAGGCGATTTCGCGTGAGCATCATGGTACAGAACGCGTTGAGCTCGGAGTGAGTCGGAGTCCAGCTTCAGTGAATCAAGATTCTGAACGTACTTTTGTCTTTTGACGGATTGTCAGAGTGGATTGGGTTTCCTTCATCTGCGACTGAATTGGCACTTCTGCACGGCGCGACGACCGGAGCGGTCAGACCTGTGACAAGAGGCCCAAATTGATTAAGGATATCTATCCTTCGCCTTGTAAAAGGGATTTGAGAGTAAGATCAGTTTGAGATGGCTCTCCAACCTAATTTAGGTTGATAATGTAGTCCTGGTGACTTTGTTCGTTGTAATTTGTCCGATGACGACGGATTTGCAAATGCCTGCTGTAAGTAAACTTTTCAGTCACATGTTTTTTTATATCTGATTTTGGAATTCTGTTATTGCAGTCGGTTCCATCTTTCGTCTAGATGATCTAGTTTGTTAAATGCACACATCCATATGCCAATTTGGCCATGATTAACGTAAGTTAATTCCCGAACATTTTGGAGAATTCCGAATCACTAGGTTCCTGGTATCACTGATGCTCTGATGCTTCAAACTGGAGATGTTATCTTGTAATCACCCGACCTGAGAATGATCCCGTCTGGCTTATTACTCAGCGTGAGGAATGTGTAGTCCTGTACACTAGAGATCTGGGGATCCATATAGGAGATAATCACATCACGGCCAGTATATTTAGTTATAAGTATTATGTAACAGATTTATAATCTAAATTTTATATCAATTTATTCTTAATTTAAAATAAGGGGGACATTCATGAATTTTCATTAGATATAGGTATTTTAAGATGAATTTAATCTTAGAATTGGCTTTTAACCTTCACTTAAATATTTAATCACATCTTAATCCTAATGCTATAAGCAAATTGTATATTTGTACATTGCAATATGGGGGAATAAGATTTCAGTTGATGAGATTACGATTGACAATTAGAGAATGTTCGTTACTCTGTTTTAAATTTAATTATATAATTGACATTTATTCGAATATTGTTTCTTTACTCGATCCTCTTTCATGTTGAACTTTTCAGACATTCTCGAATTGAAATCAAGGTCTCGGTAGGTTAAACCTTTACCTTTTCAATGGTATTTATCAATTGTATTTTTCATTTTTTTTTTATTGATTCAAAGCTGTACTCTATTGTCCAAGAGTGGATCTTGTTGACAAGGCCAAAGAATACACAATGGGTAAACATTTAAAGATGAAGGTAGAGTCGATAGATTGAACAGTCACTCAGTATTAAAAATAATATTAAGAACAAAAAAAGAAAGGACAAAGTATTCAAAGATCTATGAAAGTCCAACAAGTGAATAGGAAGTGTCTAATTTTTTTAATAAATGGTTATTAGGAGTACCAAATGTGTATCAGTATCTGTCAAAGCTATCGGTTTCTGATTTTCTTCCCAATTTAACATCTAGATAAAAAATTAGTGGCGTCCAATAAGTTGATCTAATATTACCAAGCTATACCTTCGACGAACTCACCCAGTGCTCTCTGATGGACAGCTGCCGTTCGCCTTATGGCAATCTTAAAAGAAGGATAATTAACAACTAAACAACAATTTACGCCATAAACTTTCTATAATAATTGGAAAATCCGACTAAACTCGAACAAAACCGAGTTGATCCTTTTTACCAAAAAGCGTACCAATATTGTAGCACGGCCAATTAGGGTGCAAAACACCCTTATCCCTCCTAAATCTCAAGCCAAATATCTAGGAATCTATCTGGACAAGAGCCTTAACTTTTGCCGCTATACGGCATATATTGTATTTTCTAAAAGTTGAGGCCTCTTGTCCGGAGTGGTTCCTATCTAAGTCCCGACAATAAAATCACTTTATATAAGTCCATCATAAGGCCATTCCTGTTGTACGGGGCACCTGTCTGGTGCTCGGTCGCGGAGTGTCATCGAAAAAGGATCCAGATCATCCAGAATAAGTACTTAAGGGCGGCCTTCTCGGCGGGGCCGCGGACCCGGATCAGCGACTTACATGCTTGGTCAGGCGTAGAATACGTCAATGAATACCTCGACAAACAGGCATGTAAGTTTTATGATCGGGGAGTGCGCGGCTAACGAGGACCGCTAACCTGGCGACCTTAAGGTATGACCCGCGGGATGTGCCCAGACATGGCCCGGTACACAGGAAAACGACGGTGTACTACCTACAACCCAGGCCGCCTTAGACGATAGACCTATTCCCATCCCTGATCCTAAAAATCCCGTCAACCTTCCCCTTTTATGCCCCTGAGACTCTTGAGAAATCGAGATCTACCAGGAGCACAGAAGTCAACCCGTCCTAACCCGCTGACTAGACCCCAAGAACAGGCTCCGTCCATCTCGCCGTTTTTAGCGTGGTGAGCGGGACATGTTAAGGGACACGAAACAAGGCCACCTATAGGTGGCCTTGCACGAAATCTGTATATATATCGTCACCGATACCTAACCCGAGCAGTACACACACTGCGATCGAGCTGCCTCCTGTTCCCCCGTTCCTGGCGGGCGAATTACGGCTACACGTAGCCAAGCATTATGATGTTTGGTTGCAATTCTCACCTCATTGAGATTGCGAGAGTAATCTCTGACCTTTTTGTGTGATGTCTTGTGTGTTGTATGTTGTATTTGGACCCGTATGCCAAAGAAACGTGGAATGGGTTTTTTCACGCTGTTTTCCCCATGTTGCCTTTCCCTCATCTTTCCTCTTCCCTCTCCTCGAAAGCAAGTCATCTACTGTTATGCCTGTCGCAAAGCATCATTCAACATTCGTGAAGAGCCTGGCCCAATTAAGATAGATCAGTCTTTTGAGTGCCACTTAAAATCTGCTATTAAACATAGCTGGCAGTATATCAGCCAATTCATTTAGGCGTGGCGTGTTGAGGGGCCATTAGTGGCGCTATTAAGAGTGCGCGAGGGGCACTTGCATGCTACCTTTCAGAACTAAAGTTATGTGTAGTATATTTTTAAGTGAAATTGTAATCTCAGATTAATTGAAATAAATGTATTATATATATACTAAGGACCAGAAATCTCTCCCTTCATATGATCTCACACTTCGCATCGATAACCGCATTAACATTTCTTCGACGCGAATGCTGCCATTTACATTATCTCACCAATAACTTTCTTTCTCCTTGCCTTCTATTTATCGATTGGATGACTCAATAAAGGTGGATTCTCTTATATAATGTGTTATTTGTATTCCATCTGCGTCTGCTAGTACATATTAACAAATCAATTGAAGTAAATTTTGCGAATTCTCCCTGTGTCTCATTCAAAACTATTACTGCAGGTTAGTGTATAAATGAAAAGGCAAAATGCCAAATTGAATGTAAAATGCGAATACGAAAATCTTGACAATGCAACCAATAGGAAGACGAATATTTTAACCAACAGGAACACTGTCGCATCATCGTATCGTCGGATATAGGATGCATGAGAATCTACCTTAAGTCGGCTTCCGTGTTTTTTCAACTTAATCTAATATTAACTAAGAAACTTAACTAAACATTCTATAAGATTTTTCATGAAATAGTATTGTTCCTGAGAGTTTTTACTCGGTTATAGCATCATCCCATCTCTGATATACAGTGACTGTAAATTCTACACATTCGCGTACCTCCGCCACACCACTGGGGCACGTGCCCAAGTGTCCACCTATGGCATGGCTTCCGCATGCGGCTTTGTCTTTACCCCAGATAAACCCACACTAGATGCAAAAGATCGGCAAATTCCTCGCCAGCCAACTTTAACCTTGACGTGGCAGTTATACGCGGCCTGCACCAAATAATCTGGGTATGATTATAAAATTGTTCTTCAAAATTAAAATAGTTGGTCCGCACCAATTAAATGAAAACGTGTTTTGTTGGTGGATTGGTTCAGGAAAAATAAAAATTTGCAATAGATATTCACTTTCTTTTTTCCCAACAGGCGGTCATGGAAATCTTGTGTTATTATGGCTGCTCTGACTTTTTTTACAGAAATTGCCTTAATACGATTTATTGTATGCCGATTTAAGGTTATTTTAACATTGAAAATGTTTCTGTTATCCTAATATAGGGCCTCAAATAGTGAAAAAGTACATGCTACATTTGCCACATGACGTCATACGCGTGAGAGATCGTGTTAGTTTGTTTATTTAAACTTAAATTTGATCATAATGTATCGGAATCCGTTCAAATGACTAAAATAAATTGGAACTGACTGAAACTAACCGAAAGTTGATTGAACGACTCACCAAAACTAGCCAAGAGTAACTAAAAGTACCAAAACGGGCTAAAACGTATCGG
The DNA here is from genome assembly GCA_016904865.1 of Pissodes strobi. Lineage (NCBI taxonomy): Eukaryota > Metazoa > Arthropoda > Insecta > Coleoptera > Curculionidae > Pissodes > Pissodes strobi. The sequence goes on along the minus strand of JAEQML010080391.1, from coordinate 1,723 downwards.
AACAGGTTACAAACAATAAAATAAGTTAAAACTAACCAAAACGAGCCAAATTTTAAGGACTAACCAAAACTAACCAAAAACATTAAATTTGGTTAAAACACATCGGAACCGATTCAAACGACTAATATAAATTGGAACTAGCTAAAAGTAACAGAAAGTTGATTGAATAACTAACCAAAAGCAAATAAAAGCACCAAAACGGGCTAAAATGTATCGGAACAGATTCAAAATATTAAAGTAAGTTAAAACTAACCCAAATTAACGGAATATTGGCTACTAACCTGAACTAACCAAAAACCTTAAAATTGGTTATAACGTATCGGAACTGGTTCAAATTACTAAAATAATTTAAAACTAACTGAAATCAACCGAAAATTTATTGAACGACTAACCAAAAGCATCCAAAAGCACCAAAAAGGGCTAAAACGTATCGGCACAGATTAAAAATATTAGATTAAGTTAAATTTAACCGAAGTCTGGTGACTAACTTAAATTGACCCAAAATATTTAAACTATAACGTATCGCAACCGGTTCAAATGACGAAAATAAATTGGAACTAACTGAAAGTAACCGAAAGTTGATTAAATGACTAACCAAAACTAACCAAAAAAAAAATAAAATTGGTAATAACGTATAGCAGCCGGTTCAGATGACTAAAATAAATTAAAACGAACTGAAATTAACCGAAAGTTGGTTAAATGACTAACCAAAAGTAAACAAAAGCACCAAAAAAAGCTAATTTTAAGTTAGTTTTAACTTATTTTAGTCATTTGAACCAGTTCCGATACGTTATACCCAATCTTAGTGTGTTGGGTTAATCACCAAAATTCGGTTAATTTGTATTAGTATTAACTTACTTCCATGGTTTTAATCTATTTCGATACGTTTTAGCCCGTTTTGGTGCTTTTAGTTACTTTTGGTTAGTCATTTAATCAACATTCGGTTACTTTCAGCCAGTTTTAATTTATTTTAGTCAGTAGTTATAATGAATTTAAACGTTTTTGGTTAATTTTAGTTAGTCGCCAAAATTCAGTTAATTTGGGTTAGATACTTATTTTAATACCTTTTATCAGTTCCGATAGGTTTAGCCCTTTTTGGTGTTTATGGTTACTTTTCATTCGTTTTGGTTAGTCATTCAATCAGCTTTCGGTTAGTTTTAGTTAGTTTTAACCGGATCCGATACGTTATAACCAATTTTAATGTTTTGGTTAATTTTAGTTAGTCGCCAAAATTCGATTAATTAAAGTTAGTTTCAACTTACCTTAATATTTTTAATATGTTCCGATATGTTTTAGTCATTTCTGGTGCTTTTGGTTAACCAGTTCCGATACGTTATTAACAATTTTAGTGTTTTTGGTTATTTTTGGTTAGTCACAAAATTCGGTTAATTTGGGTTAGTTTTAATATTTTTAATCTATTTCGATACGTTTTAGCCCGATTTGATGCTTTTACTTACTTGTGGTTAGTCGTTCAATCAACTTTAGGTAAAATTCAGTTAGTTTCAATTTATTTTAGTCATTTGAACCAGGACCGAGACGTTATAAGCATTTTTAATGTTTTTGGTTAGTTTGGGTTAGTTAATCTATTTCGATGCGTTTTAGCCCGTTTTGGTGCTTTTGGTTAGTTAGTCGTTCAATCAACTTTCGGTAAAGTTGAGTTAGTTTTATTATATTTTAGTCATTTGAACCGGCTCCTGTACATTATAAGCAATTTTAATGTGTT
>JAEQML010080390.1:0-11604 GCA_016904865.1 Pissodes strobi | reverse complement strand
TTCGATAACATAATGATTACATATTTTTATCACCCTGTGTCATTAGGAATTAATATTTTTTCACAATAGTCGGATTGGCAACCGAAGTTCGATTTTATCCCGGAAAGGTAACGGATTTAAAATAAATTGGCAGTTCAGTTTCGATGGAATCATTTCAATTATTCCGATTCAGAGGAATGTATTACAATAATTAGCATTGAAAGCTAATTTCAAGAACTGAACTGTTTCAGAATACGTTTGTCATTGGCTGAAGGCTTGTTGTGCTTTTTTGCGAAGTTTTTCCCTCGGGTTTTGCTTCGTCAATTATTTCCGCAGTGTGTGTCCACAGATTCGTATTTTTTGCAATCTAGTACCAAAGTTATGTTTGGCCTTTTTCCTTTAGCTTGTGGTAAAATAAGCGATCGTAGATTTTCGTACATCTCTCGAGCCTCTACTAAAATGGGTAAAGAAAATTGAATAATCATTCATGAACTTTAAATTATGACCATGTGCAAATCGATTTCTAATCTCCAAATCGCTATTAAGTCCTAGATCAGCAATTTGGTACAACTGGAAATCGTCAGCATTTTGATGCAATTCAGAGCAGATCCTTGAGGAACACTTGCAGTCATGGATATAAAATTTGATTTAGTTTAGCAGAGTCTTAGTTTATAAGTTCCTAAACAATATGATCTATTCACAAGATATGATTCAAGTAACTTCACTGAATTTTCAGATAATCCAAAATAGTAAATCTTTGCCAACAGTAACGTGTGGATTAAAGTGTCAAATGCGTTACAAAAACCTCAAAACCCAAACATCTCATTAAACCTTATGCCGAATTTGATGTACTAAATATTTTATGAAATCCTGATTGACAATCCGTTTTTATATTAATATTGAATTTACAAACGAAAATATTTGATGACAAATATGTTTTTAATAATTTTGAATATTACTGATAAAATATTTGTAGGTCCCAATTATTAAGAAGATTTAGGATCAGACACTTTAGGCAGTGCCTGAATTACAGCTTTTTTCCACATATTTGGATAAATGTTTTCTATAATACAGGTGTTAATTAAATATTTTAAAGATTTTCACAAAAGGGCAGACTAAGCTTTAAGTCTCGAATTGATATTTCACCTTCGCCTTGCAACATTATTTTCTTATAAATGTTAGAAAGGATTTTAATTAAAACAAACCTATCATGGCTCATGTTTGCAATATCCGGCTCCAGGAGTGGAGTTCGTGAGCACCACCAGTTCTACCAGCTAAACTGGAAACACTACGCTGGTATTGTACAGGGTGTTCACCCATAATGTCCCCCCCCTTTAACTTTGTTAATTTTTAAGCTACAAAAAAAAATAAAAAACAGAATTGTAGGGTTTTTAATGTAGTTTTTGCACACGTAAAGGAAAAAACAAAAAATTGTACAGTATACAGGGTAGATCAAAAAGAAACATTTTTTTAAATCTAGCCCCCATTTTTTATTCGATTTTTCGATTCTACGTAAAATTCTAAGGATTTTTAATATAACACTCTATATGCCTATTTCTAATACTTTAAGAATTATTGACAGTTGAATTCGCTATTTTGTTTGTTCTTTTATTTTTTTATGGCAACAGCCACCTAAGAATATAACTTTTTGTTTAGCTTTTGAAGTCATTGAGGTGAAAATATTGAGTTTCCTCAATTCGACCTCATTGCTTTGAGTGTTGATTTTGTATCTTCTGTTTTAAAAATGATTAAAGAATTATTATTATAATTAAAAAATAGCGACTTTAAGTGTCAATAACTCCTAAAGTATTAGGAATAGGCATATAGTGTGTTATATTAAAAATTCATAGAATTTTAGGTAGAATCGAAAAATCGAATAAAAAATGGGGGCTAGATTTAAAAAAATGGTTCTTTTTGATCTACCCTGTATACTATACAATTTTTTGTTTTTTTGTTTACGTGTGCAAAAACTACATAAAAAAACCTACAATTCTGTTTTTTATTTTTTTTGTAGCTTAAAAATTAACAAAGTTAAAAGGGGGGGACATTATGGGTGAACACCCTGTACAGGGTTGTTAGGCACGTTTTTATTAAACAAGAAAACACAATCTTAATTTAAGGTTCGATCTATTGGCTTCTACGTTTTTTTGTTTTTTAATTTAAAACAACAACGATCTTACAGTGAAATTTAAAAGCAAAGGAATGACTATTAAGTAATTAATGATGATGGTAACTATGTTGGGGTTTGGAACCTTCCTTCGGCAAAATGCACTAGAACAGAATTTTGTCCACAATACCGAAACAGAATTATTGCACTCGCCGCGCGTTTCGTTAACCATGTTAGCATCACGAAGAGATGATTAAAACTGGTTTCAATCATCTCTTGGTGCTGCTAACATGTTTAGCGAAACGCGCGTCCAGTGCAAGAATTCTGTTTTGGTATTGTAGATAAAACTTCGTTTTAATCATGATGGTACAATATGATAACTGTACTGAGACCAATTCTGAATTAACTCAGTACCTTACACCTAAAAACTCGAGTAAGCTATTTTAAACCTCGATCGACAATGCTAATAAAAATAAAATAATCGGAACGATTCCCCGTTAGATCCGAAGGTATGCTGCTGGAAAGGCTGAAGATCAGCAGCTGAGGTCAAAGTCACCTGCACGAGAAAGCTTGTAGTGAAACCTTGTAAGGGCTTCTGGCCCCGGTAGTAAAACCTTTCAATGGGACAAAGTAGTAAAACTTGGAGTGGGACCCGGTAGTAAAACTTGCAATGGGACTCGGTAGTAAAGCTTTCATTGGGATCCGGTAGTTAAATCTTCAATTGCGTTGAAGAGTTGCCTCGAGAATCAACTGCCTCGGTTTTATAAGATGAGCTCAATTGCCTTTCTTCAATTCCACGGGATCAGAAAAAATGGTTGGGCCAAAGACCTGGTCGAAATGATCGATAGTCGATACGATGAATACTTTTAAGGATATAAACGACTTAGTTCTCCTTTAGTATTGTTGTAAAACGGCTGCGGAAGCCACAATTAATGAGCTAAAATTAAATTTTTCAATACATAATAGGAAATATTCCCAAACGATATAATAAACCTTTAAAAAATCTCAATCGACAGCACCAATTAAGTGAAAAGAGCCCGTTACTTATATTCAAGGCTACCAATCGAATATTACAAAACGGACAACATGAAGCACGAAAACATAAATATATAGTAGAAATCCCAAATATTAAAGTCCCCAACACTCGGTAAGAAAAACCCCAAAAATCTGTAAGTTAAAAACATGGATCCTCCACAACAATATAGAACATCTACTCGGTAAGAAGATGGAACTACAATTTAACCTCTAAATCCACTAAAGCATAAGAATGAAAAAGAAACATTGACGATTGAATGTAAATTAAAGAAAAAAGTGGAAAAAACCAGGAGGAAAATGTCTGAGTGATACGACCTAAATCCCTTAACACATTGGCGGACGCGTCTGCAAATGCAGATATATTTGAGCCCACTGAAAGCAGTACATCTGTCTTTGCAGCCATTATTTGTATTGAAAATCTTATAGGCTAGAGCTTTGTGTCCTTATACAAAATGTTTTCTATCTGTTAGTAATTGTCCCTGCATACAGGTTTTTGCGGAGGCGGACTCCCCACATTTCCTAGAAAAGGGGACTGTCATAAACGTCACGTCTGCATTTGCAGACAATTATATACATTAGGATTTCAGTGCAGTCCAAGTTAGTGCGTTTCTGAGTAGGAACACGCGGTGAATGTTTTTGTTGACATTTCGTTTTGTGGAATTGTTGGGATATATTGCAAAACGTAACTAACTTTGGTCAGTAAAACTTTAGAAGTACTTAGGCAAATATTTTTTTATTGTGACATGGATAATAAGGATTATATACTTACCATGAAAATAATTTATTTCATATAAGTTTCGAATCCCCATTCTTTGCTACACTGCTACACATAGAGTGTAAATATATATTGAGAGTTTCCAAATATAATAGTTCAGAGAGAGGAAAATATTATTATAGGGTAAATTTGTACAAAGGTTTTCCAAATTTAATTGATAGTGCAGGTGCAGAGAGAGAAAAGTAATATTATAGCGTAAATTTGTACAATGGTTTTCCAATAATTATATGAATTCAGAGAGGGTAATATTTGACTCGATTATAATAATAATAATAATAAAGTGGTAGAAATCGTGAGAGAACTTCAAGTGTAACAACAGTTGTTCAGGTTCACCGATTCCACCGCCACATCGCGCAAGAATCATTCAGGCACTCCCGAGACCAGTTTCTACCCTGTTAGGCGTCATCAGTCGGGTTTAGCCTGAATGACTCCTGCAAAACGGGCAACTCAAATCAGTGAACCCGTCGTCCAGCGGCTTTTCTGCAACACTGGCGCCATCTGCAGATTGCAGTTTGAACGCCAGATAGCAAGGCTGCCTCGGACATAGCGGCGTTCGCCAAAAAGTCAAGTAAAGTGGTAGAAATCGTGAGAGAACTCCAAGTGTAAACCCGACTGATGACGCCTAACAGGGTAGAAACTGGTCTCGGGGGTGCCTGAATGATTCTTGCAAGATGTGGCGGTGGAATCGGTGAACCTGAACAACTGTTGTTACACTTGAAGTTCTCTCACCATTTCTACCACTTTACTTGACTTTTTGGCGAACGCCGCTATGTCCGAGGCAGCCTTGCTATCTGGCGTTCAAACTGCAATCTGCAGATGGCGCCAGTGTTGCAGAAAAGCCGCTGGACGATGGGTTCACTGATTTAAGTTGCCTGTTTTGCAGGAGTCATTCAGGCTAAACCCGACTAATGACGCATAACAGGGACGAAACCGGTCTCGGGGGTGCCTGAATGATTCTTGTAAGATGTGGCGGTGGAATCGGTGAACCTGAACAATAATAATAATAATAATAATAATAATTTTCAACGCTTGCTATCTTATATAGAGCTATTATCTCCGTATAATTTTTATGTTTTGTAACATTGCAGAGTACAATGGACCGCAAGGAAGAGGAAAGACTGTTACGCATCTATGATGAAGTGTTTTCAGATGAGGCAGAAAATGCTGAGAGTGAACAAACTGGGTCCAGCGAGATGGGAGATGATACTGAAGAGGATCCGTATGCTAGGTCAGATGAGTGAGATCTAAATTTTTCGCCTGCAAATGAAAATGTTTCCGATTCCTCAACGCAGAGCTCAGCCAGATCAACTACACCACCCTCATCACCACCACACGTTACTGGTGACATGTCTGGGAGCAGTGACGATGAATAATGACATCCCAAGTTTCAATTTTGATACTGCCTCTGCAGGAGTTAAACTTCACTTTGATCAGACACCGTCACCTTCACAGGTTTTTAGATCACTCTGGACAGATGAAGTGATGAATCTTCTAGTCGACATGACAGTGCGAATAATTATGGAACAAACTGCAAAGTTCAAACCGTCCTAAAAAATATGCAAGAGCATCAGTTTTCTCGGAAATTGACAAAGCAGGATTAGAAAAATCCCTTGATATTTGTTTACTTCAGGGTCAAATCCGCTTTCCTGTATTAAGAAAAATGTTTTCTTATGACCCCCTCTATTATCACCCCTTATTCACACACATCATGTCAGGAAGACGTTATGAGCAATCATTGCGATGTTTCAATTGTACAGATGAGACAGATAATTCTGATAGACTAAATAAAGTTAGTAAATTACTGAAGATGTTGATACAGAACTACCATGAAGCGTATTCACCTAGGGAAGCCCTATCTTTAGATAAGTCTTTGTTATTACATCGTGGTCGATTGAATTTCAAACAATACACCAAAGGCAAGAAGACAAAAAATGGTATCATGTTTTTTGAACTTTGTACGCCAAATGATCATACGTGCAACAGGGAAATATATAAAGGGCAACAAGTTCAAGAAAACAATGTTCCAAAATTGCAGTCGCTTGTGCTTAGACTGCTTGAACCTTTTTTGGACAAAGGTCACCATGCCATAATGGATAACTACTACAATAGCTTCGAATTATTGAAAAATCTACTACGCCGAAAAACCCGTACAACAGGCACTTTAAGGTCGAACCAAAAAGGAAATCCAAAGGATATAACAGCAAGAAAGCTTCAAAAGGGTGAGCACAAGTGGCTGCGAAAGGGAAAAATATACGTATCAGAGCGGAAAGACAAGGGTGAAGTTTTATGCATAACCACCAAGTTTTAGCCAAAATTAATCGAAGTTCTGAATTCTTACGGAAACCAATAGAAATTGCTGAATACAATCTCAATATGGATTGAGTGGATAGATGCGACCAATTGACATCTTACTACAATTGCCCACGCAAGTCAGTTCGGTGGTATATGTAGGTACTCTTTCATCTATTGGACCTAACCGTGGTAAATAGTTTCATTTTATACCGTGAAATAACGAATTCAAAATCACGCCTTTTAGATTATCGCGAATCTATTATTAAAGGGCTTCTCGGCATATCCTTAGATTTAAGAGACGGGAGAATACTTGTGAAACGAGGAGCAAAGAATGTCCCATCCGGCTCTTTTGTACGGGAACCAGCAGCGCCGAATTCAATCCGTACCCTAGAAAAAGACCAGTTCCTTTAAATTATAAGAGAAAAAGTGTTTTTTTGCGATGCCGCGAGTGTTCAAAGAATGGAAGGCGTGGACAAACTTCGCGGCGATGCTTTGGAATAAGCCCCTACTTTGCGTTGGAGCATCTTTTAGCAATTTTCATAAGACATTTGAATTTTCTCTTCATTTTTATATGTATAAATATGTATGTGTTTCTTTTTATACCTTTGACTAGCTTTAGATTAATAAAAATCGCCTAATTTCATGTTTATATATTATTTATTACATGATTTATGCAGACGGTGCCCCACTAAGTAAAAATTATAGGCCTGTAGGGACCGGTCTGCAAATGAAGACACCAGTTTTTTTTTTATTAAAAAATGCTTTTTGTTTAATTTAGATATTTTTCCTGATGTTTATACTAACTAATATATTGAAATTAAAAATCTGTTTAAGTGATGTTTTGAGCGAACACCATATGTATTAGGTGTCCGCCAATGTGTTAAGCACTATGAGAAGAAACAACAATTAGTAATCTATGCAGAGATCAACAAGTCTTGGAAGAAAATAAGCAACAGGTACTAGTTTTTATTCTTCAAGAGAAAGAAAAATTTTATAACTAACAATCATTCTCGAATTTACAGGTAAACAAGAAAGCAGCAGCCGTATCTCAAAGCCAATCACTTACCCTAACCAGTTAAAGCCATATGAGCCTGAAATTAAAAATGAAATATTCAAACCGGAAGTAGTATATAAAATTTAACTGATCTAACGAGAATCAAAGGTGGGTTATTATGGTTATTAACTCAGTTCTTAAAAATACAGAACTGCAAGTAAACATAATTATTGCAATATAAAATATAAGCAAAGGGAAACTAATAACATATAATATCTTATTTTAGTTGTTTTATCAATCCTAAGCGAGCCACAGATTATCACTAGACTTTAGCGATCAGACCGCAGGGAGTGCCGAGCGTCATGCAAAAGTAGGGGCACGTATTACAATAAGTAATATTTCACCTTTCGAATGGCCCCCGCTCGCTGCCGCTCGCTACGGGGGCTCAAGCAAAGGAAACTAACTAGGGTCTAACCCAAACGTAACCCAAGACATACCTAAATTAAAGAAAAAAACTGTTTCCGTAACCCAAGACATACCTAAATTCAAGAAAAAAACTGTTTGGTAACCAAAACTCGTGCGACGCCTCCCTCTCTCTCTTACGACCCCAATGTCATGGGTTAGTTCTGGTTAGCAAACAGTTTTTTTTTCTTGAATTTAGGTATGTCTTGGGTTACGTTTGGATTAGCCCCTGGTTAGTGTCCTTTTTTTGAGCCCCCGTAGCGAGCGGTAGCGAGCGGAGGGCCATACGAAACTATTACTTATTGTAATGCGTGCCCCTACTTTTGCATGACGTTCGGAGCTCCCTGCGGTCTGATCGCTAAAGTCTAGTCAGATTATTCACTAACATAAAGACAGTTATACAAAGTGCTGGAGGACAACATAAGAAAAAGGATGATCAGAGTAGTAGATAACAGTGTTATAAAAGATACACATTATGCAATTCTAACCGTATGTATAACTAATTAATATGAATAAATGCTGCAACTGGAAGTCCACTAAACTTATTAACAATAAATGAAATAAATTATTTTTTCTATTTTGGTATCATAAAGAAGTCCTTTCGATACGCAAAATAGTGTCGAAAAGAAGCTCTTTTCGACACTTCTTTTGTTGACTGATTGCTATGGTATATTTATATTAATAAAATTGTTCAGTGTCAAGGATCACTAGCAAAATTTTCGACACCGTTTTAAATGGAATTCCTAATAATACAGACGTCAAAAGTGACAAGATGGCCTACCAGCTTTTGATCGCGACTTGAAAAAATTAATGTTTTCCACTAAAAAACGTGCAAAATAGAAAAAATAGTATAAAATACACGTTTTAAAAGACATTTAGCGCACTCGCACGTTAGGAAACTCCTCGCAAGCGGGTCGTTTCCTAATTTCGTGCTCGTGCGATAAAATATGGTCTTTTAAGACTAGTATCTTAATATACTATTATGTCATACCAGTACAATATTGTGTTTTTATACCTTAGATACCATTTACATAATGGATTACTTTAGGCCCGTGCGGGCATAAAGTACACTTTATGGACTCAAATAATTGAATTGAATTCGTTTTTTTTTAAATATCTACATATTGTGAATGCAATAGCGAACTAGTATGACATGAGAATGTGTATGCACCACGGGTATTAATAGATATGTACGCCTTCGGGCAACTTATAAACTCTCTAGCCAGAGGCCCTCGGGTTTGTAACATTGTCGCCCTCAGGACATAAACATCTACTTAAGACAATTGGTAAATAAATAACAACTATAATTAATTAACCGAAGAGGTTATTAGCCAATAATTCTTACCACAAAATAAAGAATCTTTTGTTGCTAACTGCAGCAGACAAAATAAAATTTATAATCCTTTACAGTGGCAAAATCAGACTGTAACAGCCGATGACATTAGTATTAATTAGATTTATTATTCTATTAAGGAATATTTCATGGGTTAACTCAAAATGAAGCTACGAGGTCACATTGACATGATTGTTTTGTTTGTAAGAAATGCTTTCTCATTTGAGATAGTATTGACGACATTATGGCAATTAGCATAATCATTATTTAGTTCTGTTGAGATTTTCAGTTCAGAAGGTATTGCTGAGAAGGTGGTGTATGTCAAAGTTAGTTTTTTTGCATTTGCCGAAAAATCTATTTGAAGTTATCAAATTAAAATATAAATTTGTTTTCCCAAACAATGGAATGTTTAATATAATTTCTGAGATCTCGGTCCTATTTTTTAAACATATACGATGAGCCTTATCTCTTAATTTTATTAACAACTCTATGTTATCCATAATCCATGGCATAAATGGTTTTTCTTTAACTGCCTGTTTATTAATTAGATACATAATAGTATCGATAATAGTATATTATGATATAAGTGTATAAGAGGGCCTTTAAAGCACGCGCGACATATTTCAAAACACGACGCGCAGCGGAGTGTTTTGTAAGTTGCAAGGGCTTTAAAGGCCTCTTATACACGTATATCATACGGTATTTTTTATAACGAATGCATCATAATCTCAAATATGTTTTAAATTTTAAACCTAAGGGATATATTGACTAATATATTAATCTGTCACATTTGACATGATCAAATATTTCTATAGCAACCTTTAAAAAGTAGGCGCATCATAAACTTCATTTTAAGCACGCTGCAGCGTGCGATAATCGTTGATTATGATGCATGCGTAATAAAAATAAATTTAATTTAACATATAATATTTTTTGTGTAGTATATAAGATCCCATTGTAATTGATGAGCTTCCTGTTCAAACACTTCATATATAATAACGTTATAATCTTTAAATTCTATATGTTCATGCTGATGTTTCGTTACAGTTAAATTAAACCCAGTGTACACTACATCGGAGATAGTTTCAAATTCACTATCCTGAGAAGCAATATTTTAGTTTGCTATAATAACATCGCGAAAGCTGCTGTGTTTGATAATGAAACGTGTTGGTTCTGAAGTGTGTCGTGTAAGAATAAAATTATCAAGCAGCTTGAAGAGCTTCGTTCCAGAAGAGTATGTTTTAAAAAGTCAATATTAAAATCTTCTGAGAATATTACATAATCATAAAATAGCACAGTTAAATCCTTCAAGCCCATGTTGCCACGTATGGCAACAAATGAATAATTGTGTGCCATCCCAGATTGTCACTGGTGGCAACAAACACAATATTTCATCAGAAAAGGCTTGCATATTGGTACATGGGGCACATTGTGACAGGTCAAAGCCCGTTTGTGAAACCATTTGTGAGTCGAAAGTAAGTATTATAACATTTTATATGTAAGTTCATAAAGTGGATAACTTGTGCATGATGATTTTCGTGCTTATCTAGAATAATGTAGGATATGTGAGGTAAAGTTTAGGACATAGGCAACAAAACCATGTAGAAGAGAAAATGAATGAATGCTGTTTGGAGCAGATTGGAAAAAATTCGTAGGGGCAGTTTGGGGCAATGTACCAAGTGGGGCACACTGATATTTAGAGCAAACATTAATTTTTGCCGTAGTTTTACAACTGACAGGCTTCAAATTTAATATATACGTGTTTCCAGTAGTTACATATTGAGTAAGTTTTAAAAAGATACAGTTTCAAATAAATCTATTGATATTTATACACAGGTGCCTCCGCAAAATTGAAATAATAATAAGTCGTATGTATTCCAGTAAAAACAAGGTTTCATTTTATGCTAGCATCTATTTTTAATTATTATGGCAGTCAAAAAGTACCCTCCAATGGGATGTAAAAAATGCCTTTGAACACTGCCAACAACATAACGAGTCAGGAAATGAATCACTTAATGAGGAAAAGATTTCACAATCTTCAAAATACGCATCTACACAGGTATTCTCTGCGTCAGAAGAACCCGAATCGGAACAATACTTTTTAATATCCTGAGCAATGAACTTTGGCGTAATATACGCCAATGCTAGATCTTTCAATTATCAGTATGCAAATGCACTCAGTAAAACAATTCCGTCCAAATATAAAAATCAGCAAGCTGCAAAAGAATGTAATTTCTTATGACAGTGGCACACGTACTAAAGAGAGATCCTATCGCACTCGACAAGCGGTGTATGCGCGAAGATGTTGATTCACACGGTTCTTAAATACTTGCAGGTTATAGGGGAAAACAGATCTCCTGGGTGTGAGTTGCACAGTAACTGTCCAATAAATAAAAAAAAAGTAATATTAGATCTATTATTGCCATATGTTGATAAGGACTTTCATTCATCAAAAATCAAAATCTTTGTACGAAAAATAAAATTCCCAATACCCTCCCATTAAGCATTTTGTTATTTTGATTAAAATTATACATTTTGCTTTTGTTATGATTTGCTTATATTTTAATTTAACAATTTTTGTAAGAAAGTAGGGTACCAAAATTCTCTTTAATTAGGTAAAAGGGTTA
>JAEQML010080389.1:0-11605 GCA_016904865.1 Pissodes strobi | reverse complement strand
AAAAAAACACTTAAAAGTGTCGTCTGAATAAAACACGATTTGTTAACTATATTCGTCTACTCAAAACTTCAAAAATAAATCGAACAAAATATAACGCAAGCTAACATTTCACCAGCCTGATCTTAACTGTCTCTCTACCCGTTCTCAGGCATCGCTATCGGCACTTATTGGGATCATATTTCCGTCTCCAAAATAGGGTACTTAATAGTTATTTATGTACCAAGGGTATTAAGTAGATGTTTATGCCATGAGGGCGACAATATTACAAACCCGAGGGCCTCTGGCCAGAGGGTTCATAAGTCGCCCGAGGGCATACACATCTATTAATACCCGTGGTGCATACAAACTTTTATGTCATACTAGTTCGTTATTGCATTCACAATATGTAAATATTTAAAAAAATACGAATTCAATTCAATTATTTGAGTCCATAAAGTGTACTTTATGCCCGCACGGGCATAAAGTAATCCATTATGTAAATAGTATCTAAGGTATAAAAACAAAATAATGTACTGGTATGACATAAATAATAATTTACGACCTTTCTGGACGTTCAGATATATGGTTACGTATTAATTAACAAACTGCTTACTAAACAACTACAGACTAAAGAAAACAAGGAGCTGCGTACACCCCTTCAATAAAGTGCCGGAAGCTTCGCGCTTGCGTAGTAATGATGAAATCATGAAAAGCTTCACGGTAGTATTATTATAATATGCAACCGACATTGAGCTTTTGTTTACTATTTTAGAATGATTATATTTCACTTAATTATCAATTAACAAAAACCAACCAAAACTAACACAAGACATGCCCAAAATGAAGAAAAATGCAGTACGACAACCGAATCTTACATCACAGCTTATATACATAAGCTGTGCTTACATCTTTTCTGAGGACTCAATCTTTCCTAAACACGATTCACAGGTAGTATTTGTACTTAAATCCCGTCGGGGAACAAAAATAAGTTATTCAATTCAATTGGCTAGTTTTTTAAAAGCACCACTTGAGTCGCTGTAATCGCACGAACAACATACTACGCAAGCGCGAAGCTTCCGGCACTTTATTCAAGGGGTGTATGCAGCTCTTTGTCTAAACAAAAGGCTTAAAAATGATAAAAAAGTCTTTTCTAGTATTAGAAAATATAATGATACGATCCTTTACAGTCCCACGGAACTATGCTTTATTAGCCGCTTCTCTTCTGATTGGTGTGTTAACGTCACTTTAGAGTACTGTTAACTCTTCACCCATGGGCCTTCGCTCGCATCGCTTGCTCCGGGGCGCAACCAAACAAGAGTAACTAAAACTAACCCAAATTTACAAATAGAAACAAACATAACCTTAAAAAATAAAGAAAATATGTCTTGCCCCCGACGCGACGGGAAGTGAACGCGCGCCGTCCGCATTCCAAACGCAGAATCTGACCACTAGACTAAGTAGATTTGCTGGAATAAACTGACTGGACCGTAGATAAAGTGAAAGTGACGTTAATCCACCAATCAGAAGTAGCTAATGTAGTATAGTGCCGTATGGCTGTAAAGGATCTTAAAACGCTAATGTGCCACAAAAGAAAAGGCAAACGTCAACAGACAAGGATTTTTGGTGCATATTTGAATTTAAAATGTAAATCCACAATCCCACCCATGGGCATACACAGGATTTTTTCTCAGGGGAGGGCGAACCGTAAACATGGCCGACACCGTAAACATGGCACCCGCAGACGGGCCAAACCCAAACTAAGCCGTCGAAGGCGGAAAATTTTGGGGGTGCCACGCCCAATTTTTACCCAAAAGTCGTTAAAATCGTTAAATCGTTAAAAAAGCAAGGATTCGATACTCATCGTATGTTGCAAAATGAGCTCGAAAATGAGTCGGTTAAATTCCCAGGGGACCATGCACCCCCACCTCCCCCCAAAGTACCCCGGCCT
Source organism: Pissodes strobi (assembly GCA_016904865.1). NCBI lineage: Eukaryota > Metazoa > Arthropoda > Insecta > Coleoptera > Curculionidae > Pissodes > Pissodes strobi. Next base: position 9,678 of record JAEQML010080389.1, on the reverse strand, counting down.
ACGCCCATGATCCCACCTACAAAATCATTCCGAAAGAGAATTCTATATACGCAGATACTCGGATACTGAGCCGTTTCACACTCAGATTCCGGAATCGTATTCCCGAATCCGATTCTAGAAGCGGACCTTTGTCGAGCATGCATTTTAATGAAATCGTTTCACACTGGGATACCAAAGAATTTAAGACGGATTCCGCCGGCGGACGAATGGCGGGAGAATATCCTTTCGCGTCACAAGCGTCTGGAGATCCGATATAATTTTCGATATCACATCGCAGCAGCGAGCAGTATGTGGGGAGAGATTCAAAAATTATTCGCTGATGCGCTTTCCTCGGTTATTATAAGACAACGCGACGCGAAAGTATACAATCTCAGAGCGTCTGCACACTCTCTGGCCCTCGTAGCGGGGCCTCGGTGGCCACCAGTGGCCACGAACCAGATTGATCCGGATTCGCCCCGTCGCCAAACGCTGTCGGCAAAATTGGAAATTTGTCTTCAGTGAACCTACCGTATACTTATTTATACCGTGCCTGCAGCAGCGAGCAGTCGGTGGGGAGAGATTCAAAAAGTATTCGCTGATGCGCTTTCCTCGGTTATTATAAGACAACGCGACGCGAAAGTACACAATCTCAGGGCGTTTGCACACTCTCTGTCCCTTGTAGCGGGGCCATCGGTGGCCACCAGTGGCCACGAACCATTTTGATCCGGATTCGCCCCGTCGCCAAACGCTGTCGGCGAAATTGGAAATTTGTCTCCAGTGAACCTACCGTATACTTATTTATACCGTGGCCAAAGTGTTTGACTGTTCAGACGATGGCTTTACTAACACTAACTTTTTTCTGGTAACTTTTTTTTTGGTTGAAAAAAGGCCTCTTTGTGGTATAATGTTTTTATTAGCAGGAGGATTTCTGCTCTGTGAAGCAATAACAGCTGATGCTTCACACAGTTTATGGTTTTTCATTGCTTCAAGAGTAGGTACGATTGGGTCAATAAACCTCTTTGTTGCCTCTAGTTCCTCAAATGTATTTATCTTTTCATTTAACTCACTAAATCGTACATTCAAATATTTCTTTTTTTCTTCTTCAAAATTCTTGTGTTCTTGTCTTCGGGAACTAACAGTACTTACAAGGAGTGATGATTCATTTTCAGTGTCGATAATTATGTCTTCTAAAAAATTAAGAAAATATAGAAGATAAAAGTATATTATTTAAATCTAAAGAAACAAAAACCATTCTCTAATATTTACACTAGGTATAAAAAGCAAATTAAATGTCAAATGACAAAGTTGTTACTGGATTTCAAATAAGAATGGACAATACGTGCCAAAAAATACCTAATAAGTACCTAGTTAAATTATGCACCACTCGCCTTATTTAAATCTAAAGAAACAAAAACCACTCTCTAATATTTACACTATAAAAAGCAAATTAAATATTAAATGTCAAGAAACAAATGACAAGATTGTTACTGGACTTCAAGTAAGAATGGACAATACGTGCTAAAAAATACCTAATTAGTAGTTAAATTATGCACCATTCACCATTTTTATGTATATCAATCACCACACCATAAACTATTTACAAATTATGATAACACAAACCAAAAAATATATAGTAGTTACCTTAATTAAAATACATAATTTTACTGCACTTTCCCCTCAACTTTTCCTGTTAAAGAATAAAATGAAAATTTGTTATACGTAGGCAGGTAAGTACCTATTATTATTTCAAAAATATAACTATTTTCCACTATGCTTACCTCGTAGTGGTGTTTCTATTTGTGTTGATATATTTTGTGGTTGTTGTTTCAAGTATCTGCAAACCATATTCCATCTAATGCTTGAATCCAGGCAGGTACAGGTATACTGATGCAAACAGCTGGAGCATTCATCACAAGTTAATTTGCATAAACAGTCTAATTTCAATTTTTCAATCATATAGATTTCTTTAGACGAATAAGAAGGTACCATCCAGCCTACTAACATTACTTTGCTTAAGTCTAGGGATTCACTATTTTTGTGTGTTTTCCGCAATTCGGTTAATTTTGTAGGGACTTTTCCTTTATGATTAACTATCACTTCACTGTCTGTTGTCCCTTGTTCAGCATACTTACGTCACGGGCAAATCCTCACCTGAAATATGCGTGATGGGGTGAAGTTTACTGCATAAATTACTCATTTACTAGTCAGAGAATAGGTGTCACCCCTGGCCCCTGGCACCACCTTTCATACACAGTGGCACTATACTTTCATATTCATATAAGGAGTACATATAAAATGGGTGTACTATCTTGTCTGTTTGTCGTTTTTGCTAGCAAATCTGATTCTCGATTGAAAATCGGAAAATTTGGCCTTAGGTCTTGGCAGGACGTAATGAAATGGCCCCAAAAATCGGGACGTCCCACGAAAATCGGGACGGTTGGCAACCCTATCGCTGAAGCTGGTGCGTATCCTAAATTCCAATGCGGTCTGTTTAAAATCTAGGCTTATATTTGATTACTTATATACCTATTACTATATAATTTAATAAATCTAGATATAAACTGTAATTCATTGTGAATGCCACTACTATACTCCTATAAAGAAACGTGACTTTTCGATAAAGATAACCTAGGCAACCCAGCACCCAGCGTGTCAACAACAAAATACAACACAGACTACACTATCAAATACCTACCTGAGTCATAGCTTGCTTTATTATTTCGTTTCGTCGTTGTTAATCAGTCACTTCAGTCAGTCCTGCTGTAGCCCTCACAAGAGAAGGTAGTACTGTCGCATTAGTACCCAGCTTTCTATTGAGATTTTCGATTGTTTTGTAACAGCATCTGGTATATACTGATATTACATCCGCATGTTTTGTATAAGGAGTGTCATACGTATAGTTTTTATGAAATAAACCATAAATAGCTTTGTTACGGTTTTCGAGTTTCCTACTTGTGTGAATATTTAAGAAATTTTGTTTGTTTGGTTAACCTTCAAGATTGTTTTTGTTGCTTTTGATTATTAATTGGAAATATAAATAATGGTAAGTACATAAAATTAAGTAGAACAGAAATTTGTTGTAAACTAGATATTTTATATATATTTACATAATATTTAAGATATACCTACTCTAGAATAGGTATCTACGATTTCGCGATTTTTTTTCATTAGAAAGGGGGTGTCCTATAGAGTAGTTTAAGCCGAAAAAATCGGAGAATCCGCCACATTTAAGCCGAAAAAATGCCCCCAAAGTTCCAGTTTTGAGGGTAAATAGGGTATGCCTTGGGTTAGTTTAGGTTAGCACTTAGTTAGTTTCCTTTTCTTGAGCCCCCGGAAAGTATATTCCCTTATTTTCACGATCAATTTCATTATTTTCAAGTTCCACCTGGGAAAGTAGTAGAGGAACTTTGTCCGTTCTACGTCAATTAACCTCAATACTCGAACTTTGGGTTTTTTTTTACAATCACTGATATGCATCAACTTATCATCGCATATTGTTTTCTGTTTTATGATAATAATCCCTAAACCATTCCCATGTCCGTTTGTACTTTTTCATTAGCGCCAAATGGTCGCATACACTGTTTATTTTAAGTTAGTCATTTTAGTTGCCTAGCCCTTAGAAAAATAGGATTTAATTTATATTTTGTAGTATGCCTGTGTGTTAATATAAGCAAGGCACATTACATAAGTAGCAAGTACGTCACACAGTTACCCCAACTTTCATTTATATACCTCTTGTGTTTAAAAGTGCTTAATATATTTTTTCCCAAACGTGTTTTAAACTAAGGCTTTTCTTTAAAATCTACGTAATTATAATTCAGCGTTGGATAAAGTCATAAGAAATTTGTCTATTAATTATTCTGAATTATCACTTTATTAAATAACTTTGATCGGGTTTTTGAAACGATAACACGATAATAAAAATAAATCTTTGGTTGACTATTTCACTAGAGTGTTTTTTACTGGTAAAACGTCATAGCAACTGCTCGTTTCCTACTGACAAAACTACTACCTGTCCGTTAATTGAGTGGTTTACTGGTTTTTTAGCGACAAAAAACTATGACAGGTCCATCAGAAAGGTGTCTGTTGTGAGTTTGACAAACGTCATTAAATAATAATTGTACATTTAATTTTGTTAACAAATAAATAAAGCTTCTGTTTGTTAATACGGTGCATTGTCTAGTTTTTCTCGTGAAATAGTCATGACAGATACCACTCGAGAAAAAATTGTGTAGACAAAATTATTCTCAAGGTTTTATTCAAGTTTGTTGCTTTTCGGCAATTTCGCTCATGACATTTTTGACAAAATCACTCGCCTGGAAATTATCATTCGCGAAATTGCCAAGCAACAAACTTTCATACCTTTCGAAAATTTTGCCGACAATAGTATATTAAGATACTAGTTTTAAAAGACCATATTTTATCGCACGAGCACGAAATTAGGAGACGACCCGCTTGCTGGGAGTTTCCTAACGTGCGAGTGCGCTAAATGTCTTTTAAAACGTGTATTTTATACTATTTTTTCTATTTTGCACGTTTTTTAATGAAAAACATTAATTTATTCAAGTCACGATCAAGAGTTGGACGGGCATCTTGTCACTTTTGACGTCTGTATTATTAGGAATCCCATTCAAAACGGTGTCGAAATTTTTGCTAGTGAGCATTGACATTGAACAATTTTGTTAATATCATAGGAACCAGTCAACAAAAGTAGTGTCGAAAAGAGCTTCTTTTCGACACTACTTTGCGTATCGAAAATACTTCTTTATGATACCAAAATAGAAAAAAATTTTTCTCTTGTGATATTATACAGGGTGTCCGGAAATAGCGTCGCCAAATTACAGAGGGTGATTCTACATAAAAAACCATGAACATTTTTCATATGAACATGGGTCCGAAAATGCATAGTTTCCAAGATACAGGGTGTCAAACTTTTTATAAAAAATCATTTTTATGTTAATATCATAAATATGATTTTACTGTCTTTGTTGAAATTTGGCAGCGTTATCTGTAGTAATAAGGGGCTCATTTAGTCTTAATTAGATTAAAAATATAAAGTCCAGTGGCGTCCCGGAGGGCATCATACCGAATATTATTGACAAAAAAAGTGTGCGCCGCGGACTTTTTCAAACACTATATTTTTTTCGTATTAAGCAACAAAAAATACAATATTTTTGATTCTCGAGTTGTTTTCGTATCTTGCGTCGTTTTCGATTAAAAAAGTAAAAACCGGTTTATTACATTTCCAAACTTTTTTGATAAATTCGATATTTTTATTTATATCTTAAATATGCTTTCACCGATTTTGTTGATATTTAATAGGGTTATCTGTAGTAACAGGCGGCTCATTTAGCGTTTATTAGATTAAAAATATAATATCCAGTGGCGTCCCTGGGGGCATCATACCGAATATTATTGACAAAGAAATGTGCGCCACTGACTCTTTTAAACATTTTATATCTTTTTCTTATTAAGCAACTAAAAATACAACAATTTTGTTTCTTAAATTGTTTTCGTATCTTGCTTCGTTTTTGAGAAAAAAATAAAACCAGTTTATTACAGCGTTTGATGTAGAATTTGGTGCCCTAAAGAAATGTAATAAACTGGTTTATATTTTTTTTCTCGAAAACGAAGCGAGATACGAAAACAATTTAAGAAACAAAATTGTTGTATTTTTAGCTGCCTAATACGAAAAGAATATAAAATGTTTAAAAAAGTCAGTGGCGCACATTTTTTTGTCAATAATATTCCGTATGATGCCTCCGGGACACCACTGGACATTATATTTTTAATCTAATTAAGGCTAAATGAGCCGCCTATTACTACAGATAACACTATTAAATTTCAACAAAATCGGTAAAAGCATATTTAAGATATAAATAAAAATATCGATATTATCGAAAAAGGTTGGAAATGTAATAAACTGGTTTTTACTTTTTTTTATCGAAAACGAAGCAAGATACGAAAACAACTCGAGAATCAAAAATATTGTATTTTTAGTTGCTTGATACGAAAAAAATATAAAATGTTTGAAAAAGTCAGCGGCGCACACTTTTTTTTTGTCAATAATATTCGGTATGAAGCCCTCCGGGACGCCACTGAACTTTATATTTTTAATCTAATTAAGGCTAAATGAGCCCCTTATTACTACAGATAACCCTGCCAAATTTCAACAAAATCAGTAAAATCATATTTAAGATATTAACAAAAAACTGATTTTTTATAAAAAGTTTGACACCCTGTATCTTGAAAACTATGCATTTTCGGACCCATGTTCATAGGAAAAAATGTTCATGTTTTCTTATGTAGAATCACCATCTGTAATTTGGCGATGCTATTTCCGGACACCCTGTATATGATAATATGATTTTCATTTGACATTGTGTGATATGACAAATAAACATTATGTCGCTAAGACGTATCAGTCGAACTTGCCGCTGATGCAGTTCGACGGCTGAGCGGCAGAGGGGAAAAACCTCGGGAAAAACCCTACAAAAACAGGTGGCGGCGAAGGCCGTCAATAGCAGTAGTTTTGTTTTTAACTGTTTTGATAGGGGCTGAGTGAAATCAAAATTTTTTATCGCATTCTTTTCGAAACTTATTACCCGTGCTGTTGACTTATACCTACCATGCAGTTATGGTAGCGTTTTATGAAAACTAGCAAACCAGGAATCCGAACTGATAAAAAAATTATTTGGTCGAGGGATATAATTATTGTGGCTTTTTATTAATTGATAATAATATGATTGCTGCATTTATAATTGCTCCAGCTACCAATTCATGCTTACATATCATATATGTTATAATCTTAGGTAAACCCTCGGGTAAACCAAAGTGTTCACTTCGCATATTAGTATTTAGAGTTTTTAGTTGTAAGGCATACAGCACGGAGTTCACCAACTGAATTGGTCTCCGTACAATCAGCATATTGTACCTAACACTTAATAGTTTTTTTTGTGGTCATAGCCTTTTATAAACTTTCCTGATAAGATTGTTATTGTTCTAATTTAACAAGAAACAGAAGCCAATACAGTGAACAATTAATTAAGGTTGTGTTTTCTTGTTTGATAAAACGTACCTAACCACCCCGACACCAGCGGAGCTTTTCCAGTTTAGCTGGTAGAACTGGTGGCACTCACGAAACGAACTCCACTCTCCGGTGTTAGGCCCGCTTAATTGAAAAGAAAATCGTGTTGAAATCTACCATACTCTATTACCTGTATTGATCATACATTCTTCAAATTGCCAAACACTGTTTAGGGTAAAATGTGTCTAATTTTACGATAAATTTTTTTTTAAATTCATTTATTCTTCGGTAGATGTAGGGATTTACAACAATTGAAGGCTTCTCCTTCCCATCCCTTGGATCTGGGAATACGACTTTTCTATATGAAAAGGCATTCTTATCAAACTGTATGAAAATAGCGAACTGAACATGTTCTGGAAATTATTGACATCTATTACTGGGGACAAGAACCAAGATTAGCCAAATCTTGAGAAAAACCCCATCCTTGTTTAAGTTAAATAAAGAGTAATGTATGTTTAACTAGTGAAAACGCCATACACTCGCGAAGAAATACTTAACAATCATACACTGAGCCATCTTTCACTATTCTCGTGCATGTCAAGAATAATTAAATTAAAGTATTACAAGTAGGCAACTGTAATATCGGGTCGAGTTTAGGTGTCGATAGGTAGTTCGTTATTCAGCAGAACGTTTGATGTCATGAAACTATATTCAGTTAATATGTATAGTGCGCCAAGCGAGTGAACCTTAACGACAACTGAAGGGGCAGAGGACTAGCACGTAAAAAATCTTGCGTTCTGATAGGCGCACGAGGTTATTCTTACCATATTATTATTGATAATATTGATTAGTTTAAGACGTCAAAATTAATTACATTTTTTTTATATTACAGTCTTATAGTACAAAATATGTCATATAATAATATCTCATTTTATAATAAGGATAGTATTCTATGATATTTGTTGTATGTATTTATTACATAAATATGTTGTAGTAATAAGTAGAGTTCGTTTCCCGAAGGTTTTGTATCTACGTCATCGATGACGTCGCTTAACTTGGAAAAAAACGGTTTATCGTAGCTAATTCATATAAATTCTCTAGCGTTCAATTTTTGTATTAAAAGTTTGGCAATATTAAAGCAAGTATGCTCCAAAACGCTCTATATAGAACGTTCGGAATTGTTTTGTAATAAAAATTATAATTTAGAGAGTTCAGTCACAGAATAATAAAACAATCAGAATACCAACAGAAAGAGAGGTCCGATATCGGCCGCTATGACCTCGACCGCCTGTGCTATGGATTTGTGCGTATACGTTCTTCCAATTTCTTCCAAAGCGTCGCTCCATCTCTTTCTGTCGGTATTCTGATTGTTTCTTATTCTGTGGTTCAGTTAAGAGAGTTATCCGAAAATATAAAAATTAGTTAACCGCGTATAATAATCACCAAATGCAAGAAAAATATAAGAAAGGTTAAAAATCCTAAAAGATATCATCAAATTAAGGGTCTCGTGACATATAGGTTGTGTCGATTTTGCAAATTTTCTTTTTTTTTCGCTAGAAAATGGGTGTCATATAGAGTAGTTTAAGCCAAAAAAATCGGAAGATCCGCGACATTTGAGCCGAAAAAATATCCGCGTTTTGAGCCCAAATTGCCCTAGAAGGGCAAACTTCCACTACGACTTTCGCAGGTGTAACGTGAAAATATTGAAATTGTAACGTGAAAATAATGAAATTTTAGTAACCGACACCGGGGGCCCGGCACAGTGTTTCCAAAAGTTGCACATTTTCTTATGGGGAATATCAGTGTTTATTTACTATTTAAGTTTTAAGTATATTTAATATTCCACTTCACGCATGAACCTCCGCTCGCTTCGGTCGCTCCGGGGGCCCAACCAAATAAAACTAACCCAAACTAACCCAAGGCCCGCCGGAAATAAAAAAAATAATAAAAATTTGTCAGTCGAAAATGCAAATATTTTTTAGTTTGGTTTTCTTCATTTGGGCATGTCTTGGGTTACTTTGGGTTAGGTTTGTTTGGTTGCGCCCCCAGAGCGAGCGGAGGGCCATGTATGAAGTAAAATATTTGACGAATATATACATACAAAGGAATAGTGTAATCGAATGAGTGTCTCTTTTATTCCGATGAATGAATGCAAATGCACATTGAAAAATCAGCCAAGCAGCCACGTTTATCAATATGGCAGGATCGACCATCCCTTGATCTTCATTCAATCGGACTACTGGGTGTCTCGGCCAACAGCAATATGTCCTAGCATGACCACGTTGCTAACATCGCAAAATCAGCCTCCCAGATGCTTGGTACGCTATTTCGCAACAAAAACTGTATACACCGCAGCAGTTGCTCTTGCTCTACAAAGCGCAAATAAGACCGTGCTTAGAATATTGCTCACACATGTGGGGTGCAGCAACAGAGCACACCCTAAAGCTACTGGATTCCGTTCCGAAGAGAGTTGTGCGTCTCGTCGGCGACCCGGAGTTGACCCGGAATCTGGATAGTCTGAAACACCGCAAACATGTGGCCGAGAAGTCCCTGTTTTACAGATACTTTTACGGCAGATATTCCCAGAATTTAGCTTGCCTTATCCCGCCCCTGACAACGCCTGTCAGACAGTCACGATAGACGGCAAGAGCGCACCGGTTCGTCGTACAACT
>JAEQML010080388.1:0-11606 GCA_016904865.1 Pissodes strobi | reverse complement strand
GAAAATCACGTATTCTTATATGAGCTTTTTACGTAAAATCCAGTAGCGCGCGAGTAATTTTCTATGCCGATTTTTTTTAAAAAACACAATGAGTAGTGCTTTCCTTATTTATTTATTTATTTCCTACAAAATGGGATTCTATATTAAATGTTTCTAAACATATATATAGGAAAAAAAACACAATGGATCTAGTCAGTCAAGTTTTGTAGAGATATCGCAACACTGTACTATATATTATTTTTTGAGAAATAAATGATCCCGTAGACAGAATTCACCCAATTCTCTAACTCTCTAGCTCTAACATAAATAGTGAAATTTAAAAGTTTCAGGCCGCCCCTATATATCTTCTCATAAGTTATTTATATGTTTCGGACTTTTTGCCTATATTCAGGGAATGGCCAGTATTTATGTTATATACTATACACTTCATATTCGGCGTTTTATTTTTATATGCAAAGAAAGATCTAAATACATATATTTTGTGACAACATTGGTTAATATTAAATAATATGAATATTTTTGAAGCGTTGTTTCCAAAGTTCCAAAAACCATAAAATTTCTTAATTTTTTGTAAATGTATATATATACGATTCCTCATAGAAGTATGCACAATAAAAAAATGGGATGATTTTTTTCATATGAAGTTTTTTTAATGTATGCCTACTTTTCAATTTTTTATTAAAAATAAAGATATACGACAACGCTGAACTATACTTTTTCAGAAACAAACATAATAATTTTAATTTAAAAACAACTTATATGAATATCCCTTTCAGTATGATCGATGTTCAATATTTTTGTAGAGGTACGGCAACAATGTAAAAACAAGATGACAAACAGAATTTCTGTAGCAGCCTTAGCCTTTGAAATAGAGGAACGAAATGAACATTTTAAATTTTTAGGGAACCCTCGTATAATTATTATATTGTGAGTTCTTTTACGTAGAATCCAGTGGCTAAAACACAAGTAGTACAATTATTCTTATTTATTTATTTATTTATTACAAAATTCCCTTTAGAATTATGCGCAAACTGCAAAAATTGGGTTAGTTCTTGTATAAGTTTCTCCATTAACTATTTTTTTATGAGAAATAATCGATTACGTATGCAGAAGTTTCCGCGTGACCCAATTTTTTTAAAGCACACAATAAGTAGGGTTTTCCTTATTTATTTATTTATTACAAGATTGAGTTCTATATTACATATATCCAGCCAGATATATAGAAAATTTTGTTATTCCAATTGTAAATAATTTTGTAGAGATACGACAACACTGTATTTATTTCTAAAAAAAATATATTTTTTTGAGAAATAAACGATCCCGTGTACAGAATTTTTCCAGATCTCTATATTTTTGAGGAAGTTAGAATTCCTCATATTATTTCTTGTAATAAGTTATTTATGTGTTTCGGACTTATTGACTAACATCTTCAGAAAATGGCCAGTATTTAAGCAAAACTGATGCAGTCCTTATTCGTCTGCATTTTAAATGTTCAGGCATCCTTCGTGTAATAATTGATATAATTTAACGAAAATCACGTATTCTTATTTGAGCTTATGGCCTCCAAGATACAGGGTGTCAAACTTTTTAAAAAATCGTTTTTTCTTTTAAATTAGGTAAAATGTACGCCACAATTTTTTTTTAAATTGTATATTTTTTAAAATTTAACAAATAAAAATACAACTTTGCTACCTTGTATTATTTCCGTAACTTGCTTAGTTTTTGAGAAAAAAATAAAAATCACTTTATTTGTGAATGCAAGTCATTTTTCTAATAAATAAATTAAAAAAAATTTAAAAACAAGCTTTTATTAAAATGCACTAAAAAGAAGAAAATAAAATTTGAAGTAAATCAAGCCCATTATTTTGTTACATTAAACATTTTTATATGATATAAAAGCTTGTCGCTAGATTTTCCTGTTTAAATTTCTCGCGACAAGCTTTTATATCATATAAAAATGTTTAATGTAACAAAATAATGGGTTTAATTTATTTCAAATTTTATTTTCTTCTTTTTAGTGCATTTTAATAAAAGCTTGTTTTTAAATTATTTTTTTAACTTTTATTTATTTTTTACTTTTTAGTAGGTATTAGCAAATTCACAAGTTGACATAGCAAAATCACAAATTTAGTAAATATTATATTTTTATTTATAAAACAGATTCGTAGTATATAATAAAAGCCATTTTGAATCCGCCATTTAAAAATTTCAAAATCTGATAAAAATGTATATTCCTTGTAGGGGCAGTGCAAGCAAGACCATAGTTTTATATTTGAAGTCAATTGGATATGTAGAAGTCAGCTAAAATTGACTTAACCCAATATCGGCCATGTTGAATCCGCCATTTTGAATTTTCAAAATCTGATAGAAAATTCATATTCTTTGTGCCCAAAATTTTAAACGAAATCGGACATACTTTAAGTAGTGCCCCCTCCTCTACCCCCGAAAGGGGGGGAGGTGTAAACTTAACAATATTATACTATTGTATTGTCATCGGAACTATAAACGTGTACCAAACTTCAAGTCAATCGGACATTTAGAAGTAGTTCTAATTCAGCTTGCAAGATTTGATTACAAACAGACAGACAGACCCACAGGTGAAAGTAAAGAAAAGCTTGTAAAAAACCTTTGAGGTGTAGCAAAAATTAATGGTACACCCTGTAACTATGACGAGTGAAGACGCTTGAAGATTTTGGAAAAATTAATGACGCCTAACCCAAACTAACCCAAAGCAACCATAGAAATCAAATAATTAACTTCGAAAAATCCCGTTCTTGCATGTCCTACTTGAAATGTGAAGGCCCTTAAGACGAAAAGTGAAAGAACCTATTGGGTTTTTAAGTTAAATATGGTTGTCGCCTCAAATGTATTTGGTAGGATAAAAAGGTATCAAGTAGCTTCTAGAAAGGTGAATACCGTTAACTAACCCAAACTAACCCAATTAATGAAAAAAAATCGTAAGGTGTATTTATATCTGCAAGTGCTACTTAGGGATTATCTCTACCTACTAATTGATCATAGCACTTAAATGTAAACGTAGACAATATATGCGTTTTAAATTAGAAAAACAATAATGGAGGCCGCTCGACATGATATGATTGGATCGGTAGGGTATTATTAATCCATTTTACTGCCCACTTGATCATTGTTATTATTTTTTCCGATCGAGCTGAGCAATATCGGAATGTCGTTATATTTGTTCCAAATCTAATACATTTTAGAATCAATAACTAGACGCGGATGTTGCCATATTATATGAATATTCTCGTCTAGATTTATTAACTGGTGACAACTGTAAAATCGTAGTAGTTATTTCCGAACAATTTGATGACTCATAGAGCTTCCTCCACCTATATAGTAATATAGTGGAAAACTATCATTTTTCCGAAAAATCAAGAGGTGAAAACCGTGACTTACTACATCTTCAAGTTTTTGGAGATATTCACATTTTTGTAAAATCACGCATATCATCGTCAAAATCTAAGTAGTTAGAAATAATTGGCAATAGCATGATGCTGAATGATTTTCGACCAATGCAAACTGAAAAAGGTTGGGGGCGAAGTGTCTATGACCCCTTATTTTCAAAATGTGCTAAAGAATATCTACCCACCGATGCGAAAATGTACAGAGGGTTGCCCCTGAAAATAACCAAGACAGCCTCGTGGTTTGGGTTAGTTTGGTGTTAGCTGACAAAATTTGGCATGCTCGAGAAACTTTAAAAAAGACTAGAAGAAAAGCTAAAAAATTCACCATACAGGGATGTAGTTGCACTAGAATCATTACGAATGTAGGGCGTAACACCAGGAGACAACTGAAGCAGCTCTTGAAGGCCGAGTTAATGAGCATCATCATCAAATTAATTAATTACTTATTAAGATCTCCAGATATGAGGCGGGTTGATATCGTCCACTGCCTCTGCTATTATTAATTGCTAGCAAGATAGACCACTGAACTCAGCAATGAAATAACCAAAGATATAAGTCAATTTGCCAAGAAATAATTCAATGTGTAGGTATTCTGTAGCTGTATCTGTATTTATTTCTAGTGTCCTTAAATTAATATGCGTCCACGTCAATGCTATGGAATAATGTTTTGATCTTCTCAAAGAGGGACAATAATCTCCTGACCCCCACTGGTAACAAATATTTAGCTTCACTAAATACATATCATTATAAAGAGAGAAATATCAAATATAATATCTATATTTTTCATGCAGAATTTACCGGTCACAACTTCATTGTTTTCAATAGGAAAACTTGTATATTTTTGCTCAAAATATTATAGCGTTTTTTTTAAAATAGCATATTAAAATATATTTTGATTTTAAAATAAATAAGACTATGAAAAACCCAAACTAACCCAAACTAACTTAAAAAATAATTTTAAGCTTCTTTGTCATTATTAATTTTTAATCTACATTGACATTTTTAAAGTATATGGAGTAAATAGTATTGTGTTATAGAAAAACTTTGTTTTGTTTCTTGACATATTTTCCGTTGTAAGCAAAACTAACCCAAACTAACCAAATTCAAAAGCATCCAGTGATATTAGCGAAAATCTTTTGATTGTCAACGCTAGTTTCTCATTGCACTTGTTGTTGCGCTATTTTAGCAAATCACCAAATAATATTATTGCATATTATTGTTAAAAATTATATTAAATAAAATTCAAAAAAATATTTGGATACAAACATCTGTTTATATAAGCTTTCGTAGATTAACAGATCTCGTACGCCGCTGTTCCATTTTTGCCGTGAAAGGAGAAATGATCAACAAAAGAATTGCAGGTTAAATTGCAGCCGATGATTGATGGCATTGCGTTTTTAAAACAGAAGCGGGACCACACCCTTGCCGTGTAGGTGCAGGCTTAATAGAGACATCTATATACGTAGCACTTAAAAGGAAGAAATGATATATTCCTAAGTATTCATTGAAATATCAAATATAAATACTAAACAATGAATTATATTATGCTAAACTAGGTGTATCCTGAAGGGGCAATCTTACCTATTTTTCAGTGCCAGCAAGGTTGGGACTTGAATATTTTATTTAAAATGCTTCATTTAAACCTCTGACTCAAAATACAATACTACATAGTAGATTTAAAGCAAGAATGTGATAGTATTTTGTGCAAATTCCAGATTAATTCTCAAAAATTCTATCATCTATGAGCATTTTTGCCCTATGTTACTAAAAGTGGCCGATTCCCGGATGATTACGGCTCAATGAACCAAGGAATGAACTATATTAATTTTAACCTCTGCAGCAGGCCTGTAATTTCAAGAATACGACTCGTTTTCAATTTTGCCCTTTTGTTATTCTGCCTGAAAACTAGCCGCTTGTGAATATCGTCCCATTATTATTATGAAGTTGCTATTCTCGATAAAATTAGTTTGATTCGAGTTTTGTGACTGATATTATAATAGGACATCCCATATTTTTTAACTGGAATTAATGCGTATAGTTGATGCTTATTATTTTGATTGGTTGCTACAATGCCAAAGTATAATTTATTTCCTTAATTTAAGTAAATTTGTTAGGTCGTAGACAATAAGCAATCAAGTATTGTAACGTTGTAAATGTTACAAAATCCAGTAGCGCGATTTTTCCCTTTTACTGGTCGATTTGTGTTGTCGCTACCTTACTTCTCGCCACCTCACTTCCGTTCTTCCGAGTCGCTCGAAGCGCCACTTGACAGATGTGGTATATATCCTTTTTGAGGGAATTGGCAGCCCTTCTCGTCTGAACACTCAAGATGAGCAGGCAATTTTTGAGTCCCCTAAAATTGAAGGGTGGAAAAGCTAGAGAGCCTAAGTGCCAAAAAAATAATTTTGCAGGAGAGCGAATTTTAATTTTTGGCACTAAGGCCCCTAGCTTTTACGTGCTGCAAGTAACGTTCTGCGCCGTTGGCACTTAGGTCCCCAGGATCGACCTGCCGGCCTGATACGCCCTTCGTCAGTGTTATACGTTTGTACTTAGGGTTTAAATAGGAATATGGACTTAGGTCTCTTATCTTCTTCTTGAGGTGCCTTATCCTCTCAGTGAATGTTGGCGACAATTCTGGCGTATTCTTTTCGATCTCGCTCTGTTCTTCAGCCACGAAAATCTCTTTCTCCCGATGCCTCTCTTTCCCTCGATCTTTCCTTCCATAATCAGCTTTAGGAATTGGTACTTGGAATTTCTGAATATGACCTAAGTATGCAGTTTTCCTTCTTTTCACTATTTGTAGTAATTCTCTTCCTCTTTCCATTCTATCTATGACTTTATTGCTCGTCACGCGATCCGTCAATGGAATCTTTAGCATCCTTCTGAATACCCACGTCTCAAAGGCTTCCAGTCGGTTCATGGCATTGGCCTTTATTGTCCATGTCTCCACTCCATACAGTAGCACAGAGTAAATGTAATATTTCACAAAGCGGTACCGTGTTTTCAAATTAAGGCTGTTGTTGCTGAGAAGAGTTCTCATGTTCATGAATGCCACTCTGGCTTGCTCGATTCTGTTACGTATCTCCACGTCTGGGTCTAGGTCTTCAGTTATCCAGCTTCCTAGATATCTAAATTTCGTGTTCTGTTGGATTTTCTTACCATTCACTGTGATGTTCAGGAGCACATTTGGTGTTCTGCTAACCATCATTATCCTCGTTTTGTCCGTGTTAATCTTTAGGTCGAATCGTTCTCCTTCGGAAGGCATTCTGTCTATAGGGCATTGTAATGCTTCCTGGCCATCTGCTATTATGACAGTGTCGTCAGCGTAACGTAGATTGTTGACCACCTGATCATTAATTTTGATGCCATCATCTGTATCTTTCAAGCCACTTTCGAACATTGCTTCAGAGTACAGGTTAAAGAGTGGGGGGGACAAGACGCAACCCTGTCTTACTCCCTTTTCTAGCGGGAATTTCTGTGTAGTATCACTTCCCACCTTCACCGATATTTAAATTTGATTAAAGAATTTACTGTTAAACGACTGTAGGTCGTTTGCTTTCTTTATCGTATATGTTATGGTTGTATTTCATTTTAATGAATGAATTTACTGTTAAACGACTGTAGGTGGTCTCTTATCGTATACCATGTCTTAGTGTACGATCACACATAAAGCTGGTAGCGTAGAAGGTAGCGCAGGGAATGACGGAGAGTACTTAGGACACAAAAAATGGAAAAAACTAAAAAATTGTTCGTAAAGTTAAAAAAAGTATTATAAAACCAAATAAGAAAAAAAATTAAGAAAAAAATTGTTTGAAAGATTATAAAACGAAATAAAGAAAAAAATTTAAAAAAAATAGAGAAACGCGGTTTTCGGCGAAAAAAAAGTTGAAAAACTGGAAATTTCGAAACCGGGGGCAAAAGGTGAGAAAAAATGGCTTAAAAAAAGTCAATTCCTAATATCTCATTCAGAAGTTTGACTTCAGTTGTGTGCTTATAAAGGTGAGGCGCCAATTTTTTTTTCTGTATGGATACTTTAACACATGAGCCTTCAACTTTCGAGATTTTCCTTCACGGGATTTTTTAAGGACTTACATAACCTATTTTTGGTTTGTCGGTCAATAACTGGAAAATGCAGGTTTCTGGAAAATTTAGAACTCAGGAAAAATTTTAAATTCAATAAATTCCGAATTTATATGAATATTTGACCACTGAGATCTCAGAGCATTTAGGATTCTTCTACACGGTCTTTTTAAGACAAAGCTTGTTTCTCAGCAAGATGGAAATTGTTAAACGAGTGTAGGTCGTCTCTTATCGTATCGTACATACGATCACACATAAAGCTGGTAGCGGAGAAGGTAGAGCAGCGAATGACGGAGAGTAGTTAGGACACCGGCTGCACATGTCGCGGGTTTGAAGGCTTATTAAGCAAACGTCAAAACTTCAACAGGAAACAACATAGTCCGATCGAAAATATCAAACAAATTTGAACGCTCCTCTACCATCTAGCAAGTACACGTGAATCCGCCCTGCGCGCTGCCGTATGTGTGTCCACACACATTTATTTCAAATTAATTTCAAAGCTCCGCTGCCCTGTCCGCTCTCCTCACGGTCCGCTGTCCGCCTTAGGTGTGGCGTACACTTACTCTTTTAGTTTATTGAGATATTGAAATTATCGTTGGATGGCTTTAACGTATTTATTATCTTTGTCGATTATTTAATATTGACTTCATATTACCGATCTAGTGTTACCTTAATTAGTAACTATCTTGATAACGCTTTCGAAGTTATCTGATTTACTTGTGTATTACACTTATCTACCCTAACAATAAGTTTTTACTGTAATTGGCTGTAAGCCTTATGGCAGTAATTTGTTTCGCATAACTGGTGTTTGCAATTTTAAATTATCGCCTTAACACTGACATCGAACTGAGCTCAATTCGTGTTCCCGTACGTACTTAACGGCTAGGCATATGTATATACTTACTTTATAAAGTAATTCATTGATTTAATAGATCTCTATTAACCGCTTGTTGATATATTGATATTATCGCTGCCATTGGATCAATTTAGACTAGTTTGCTTAGTAAATATGGCTTACTTTTGGTACTTTATGACTAACTGCGATTAGTCAGGATCTCCAGAACTCAAGGTTTAGTTAAAACTATTTCAAGAGCAATCTTAAGTACATAGAACCGTTGATTAAAGTTCAATCAACGATAGAACCTAGATCAAAACTTAGAAATTTAGTTTAATTTGATTTAATAGTCTGATAGTTTAAATGAGTGCAACTCTTCTCATTAGTTTATGAGCGATACCATAAACCCAACTTAATTAATTGGCTTTAAAGTTTTTCGGAGAGAGAAACGACAGAGGAGAACTCCCACCTAGACGCCTGTATAGTGGAAGATAATGGTGGAGACGTCATCATAAGAAATCAAATAGATTATATCCTAGTCAACGCAAGATATAGAAATAGCTTCACAAGTGTAAAAACCTATCCAGGCGCTGACATTCAGTCCGATCACGTCCCTCTAGTGGGAGAATACAAAACCAGGTATAAGAAAATACAACGAAAAATTCCTAAGAAACAGGATATCAGAAAATTGAAAGACAGAATACTGAAGGACAAAATAAGTAAAGCCCTGAATGAAAACTATAGAGAAATCGAGGAAAAAGCCGGAAACACGGAAGAGAAAATACATTCACTTAACAAAGTTGTAGAGGAGATCAAAGACAAATTTCTGAAGAATGAAGGAAGACAAAACAAGACGTGGATGGCAGAGGAAATATTACAGATGATGGGAGAGAGGAGAAAACACCAGAATAACATAGCCGCATACAGGGAGATACACCGTGAAATACAAAGAAAGATCAGAGAAGCCAAGCAGAAAGAAATGGCAGAAAAATGCCATGAAATAGAATCACTGCAACAGAGATTTTATGACTTCAATGTACATAAAAGAGTGAGAGAAATAACTGGCAAATACAAAAAGAGAACAGTAGGAAAACTCGTCAATGGCAACGGAGAACTTATTGTGGACCAAGGAAGTATTAAAGACACTTGGAAAAATACATAGAGAATTTGTTCTTCGATGAGAGAGGAGATCCCCTTCCTTATCAACGGAAACTGGACTACCAATACTAACAAGTGAGATAGAAGCAGCCATAAAATCGTTGAAAGAAGGCAAAGCTCCAGGACCGGACGGGATACAGAAAGAGTTCCTTCAGCTTTTGATGAAGAATCAATAAAAATGGTCTGCAAAATATTTAACAATATCTATGACACCGGCAATAACCCGAAAGAATGGCTCATTTCTGAATTTATATTGTTGCCCAAGAAACAAGGGGCAAAGAAATGCGCAGAATATAGAACCATAAGCTTAATGAGTCATTTACTCAAGCTTTTCCTTAAGGTTATCCATCGCAGAATATACAAGATATGCGAAGAGAGAGTAGCAGACACACAATTTGGCTTCATGAAAGGAGAGGGAACAAGAGAAGCACTGTTCAATATACAAGTATTATTCCAACGGTGTAGGGACATGAATTGCGACATTTATACCTGCTTTGTAGACTACCAAAAGGCGTTTGACAAAATCCAACACCAGAAGATGATACAAGTACTGAAAGGCACCGGAATGGGTGATAAAGATCTCAGAATTATACAAAACTTGTACTGGAACCAGACAGCCACCATAAAAACCAACGCTGGAGATGAAACAACAGAGGCAGTTAACATTCTGCGGGGCGTACGACAAAGGTGTATCATCTCTCCTCTGATATTCAATCTGTATTCAGAAGAGATATTTCGAGAAGCTCTGGAAAACGATGAGAATGGAATTCTTGTAAACGGTGAAGGACTAAATAATATCCGCTATGCAGATGATACCGCCATATTTGCAGATAGTTTAGAGTGTCTACAACAGCTAATGAACAAAGTGAATGAAGTAAGTGAACGATATGGGCTAAAAATGAACATCAACAAAACAAAATGTATGGTCATAAGTAAAGAGAAGAAAGAAAACTGCCAACTATTTATTAAAAATATACCAGTAGAACGGGTATCCAAATTTGTCTACCTGGGAATATTAGTAAACGAACAGTGGGACCACTCACAAGAAATCACATGTAGAATAGAAAAAGCAAGAGATGCCTTCATCAAAATGTCTAAGCTCTTCAAAAGCCACAACCTCAAATTAGATATCAAAGTAAAAATCCTGCGCTGCTATGTGTTCTCCATATTATACTATGGCATGGAATCCTGGACATTGGCCGAAGCAACACAAATGAAACTCGAGGCCTTTGAGATGTGGCTCTACAGAAGGATCCTTAGAACATCATGGGTAGATAGAGTGACCAACGAAACAGTACTGGAAAGAATGAGGAAAGAGAAAGAGGTGATAAACACGATTAAGAGAAGGAAACTGGAATATCTCGGGCATATAATGAGAAATGACTCTAAATTCAAACTCTTAAAATCCATCCTCCAAGGAAAAGGGTTTGGAAGGAGAGGGCCCGAAAGAAGAAGGATATCATGGTTCAAGAACCTAAGGACATGGTATTCAAAAACAACCACAGAACTGTTTAAAGCAGCAGTCAACAAGGTCATCATAGCCAGGATGGTCGCCAATATTCGAAACGAATAGTCACTTGAAGAAGAAGAAGAAAGTTTTTCATATTTAAATAAATAATTTAATTAGAATCTTGATGTTTACCTTGGTAAGCTATAATCTAGACAGTAATTAATTCGTCTATCTTCAGTTGTTTTCAACATTCATATATAGGGTATTTTTCTAAATTTTACTGATTTCAATGATCAATAATCATTGATAAATTCCTAGCAAAAAAAAAATTGTCGCGCCTTCACCTAACTGACAACACATAGACCCACACCTTTGTTGAGCAATTGACAAATCGTGTTACATAATTAGCGCCCCACGTTTAAGACAGGTTACAGTGTTTCATATCTATTTATTTATTTATTTACGGACAAAATCCATTTTTACAAAAAACATATAAATTGATAGAATGTAATGTAACAATAACACTAAAAACCTAATCAACAGCAATAAAAATAATCATATGTCATTTAAATACATCACTAAATTATCCAAAACCAGTAGGAATTAAAAAAAAAATAAAATAAAACATCAAAATTAAATCAACAACCAAAGAGTAGTC
>JAEQML010080387.1:0-11606 GCA_016904865.1 Pissodes strobi | reverse complement strand
ATTATGTCAATAGCCACATAATGGAAAAAAGTGACTTAGACCACTCTGGCTTTCATAGGCTCAATTATTCTAGTTAGAATTTCGGGATTGTCTATTTTATTTGACAAAATCAGGAACAGAGTTCTTTTTACTTTGAGTCTTTATTTTAATCAGTCTAAGGTGAATCTCTTGACGTTTGAATAATTTTCAATACACTTAAGCTTTTTTGCTGATTGCAAACATCCACGTTTCTCACTGTTACCTTGATATAATTTTCAGCGGGTAGCCGACGCCAGACGCCATACTGCAGACTTGGTTTCAGGGGAAAGCGTTTGTTTCACTACAAATACTATGAGCACAACTTTCTGACTTTTAAACTCGCGCTGGAGATTTCAGATTTAGGGATATTTAACAGACTATATTAGCCATATTTCGGGAACACAAAAAGGGGAATTCATGGGGGTTTCTCGGAGTTTTTCTCCAAGGGTGCTCTTGTGTCAACGGTCGATGATAGAGAGAGCTCGAATTCCTCCACTATAAAAATATATCTAAAGTTTGGAAAACGTTAGGGATTAAAGAACCAATCTGGCAACAGTGGGAACATCAGCTGGGCGTGAATACAGACCCACGAAGCTCGTCGCGATACGGGGTTTATTGAAATAGTACGTGTTTGGGAAACTGTTTCTCAAACAATACCAACTCGGTTGCTTGAATCTGTTATGAAATTGGAAAGCCATAGAAGCAGTGCTGGTGGTAGCCCTTATGCTGTCAATATACTTGCCTGTGTGCCTCAGGCCACACCCTATCAAATGCTTTGGATATGTCGAGAACCACTACCCAAGATTCGCCGTAGCTCTCGATGGCTTTGGTTCAAAGGTACGTGATGTAAGTCAGGAGATCTCCCATTGATCTGTGCTTGCGGAAGCCATACTGGCGATAACTTATGATGCCTGCCGATTCGAGATATTTTAAGAGCTCTTCGTTCATCAGTTTACGCATGACTTTGGACATAATGTCGATTCGAGATATTTTAAGAGCTGTTAGTTTCTCCATGACTTTGGACATGATGGGAACTAAGGCAATTGGACGGTAGGTATTTGGAATCGTTTTTTACCTTTCTTAGGGATTGGTTTCCAACTAGAAGGAAAACATGTAGTTCTGTATGATAAGGAGAAAAACCTGCAGAGTGGAGCTGTTAGAGCAGCACATTTCTTAAACACTATTGCTGGAACGCCATCCGGTCTTGTGGCCTTGTTAGTGTCTATTCCTTTGATTATTCGTTTTACTTGGCGTTGGCGAAATAATAGACCTGGCATTGAGAAATTTACTCTAGGGATAGTTGGGGGAGTCTTTCCTTGAGAATTCGAGGTAGAATTTGTCGGTGTAAAGGTCAGGATTAGTTGCTAAGAATAGATAGTCTTTTCGACGCTTAGCTTAGCAACTTATAGCACAAGTCTCGGCTTCTCGTCCTTCATCGTCGTTTTTCTGTTGGAGTGTTTCAACCAGTCGATGTTATGTACGTTGAAGTCTCCTACTATGACAATTTCTGCCGTTGGATGGTTGATCTGCCGAAAATCAATTTGATTGCCAAGATTGAGAAAAGCCGTTTATATTGGTGTTCGCCAGGTGGTCTATACAAGCAACAAATGAATTTGGGTGCTCAATCCATGCTTGATTTGAACCACATGACATCGAAGTCGTTAGCATCATATGTTTCTTCTCGTTGACACCATAAATGGTCTAGTTTAAAAACAACTAATCTAGAGTTATGTCGAAATCGGGAATAAAGGTCATATCCGGGTATATTCAAGTAAACATGTGCAGTGATTGATTTCACTTTTGCTTCTGATAGAGCTAAAACATGAGGCCTATTTGATGTTAGGTGCTGGGGACCGAGTTAATATTTGTGTTGATGCCTCTTATGTTGCAGAAGTCCAATCGCAGTCTACTTTCTACGTTGGAGACGTTCGGGCCTGATAGTCCCCTTAGGCCAGCCTCCACCCAGAGATCCTAATGGGAGGCTATTTTACCTCCAGAGTATTTTGATCTGGGCGTGGTAACGAAACATGTACCAGAGGTCATTTTACGCCACCTAAAACAATGTGATACTATTTTACCGGACGATGCGGGTGGACCACATCTACCACCAAATTAAACCGTCATAGTTGTCGCTATGGATCCTAATATCTTCAGCAGTATATCGCTAGAGTTTTTCGGAATTATTAAAAAGAATGATCCTTACGATTATCAGAATTGGCGTCGGCATCTTTTTCTCTGAGAGTCATTCAAAAAGAAAAAATATACACTAAACTGCTTTTTTTAAAGATTTATTACATCGCAATCAAATCCCACCATAATTGCAATAAAATGTGTGGAAGCTACTGGTAGTCTATTTCAATATTTAAACAGGTGACACGTAAGTAACTGCTATATTCAGTTTTTCAAGTTAAGAATTTCGGGATAAAATATCCGTACAAAATTGAAAAATAAGACGCCATTTTAAAGGATATTTTAACAGGCTTTAAAGCGACGTGCTATTGTGCTTGTTCCGTTATTTCATGTAGAATTTTAGTAATAAATATTTCATAAAATTTTAAAAGTTGATTGTTTACGTAACATTTTGCATAGTTTTTGACGTGATATATGTTTTGATGAACTAGCACGTAATAAATATTATTACACTACTTATATTCTCCCTTCTGTAAAAAACATAAACAGCATTCCCACTTTTATTACATAATATCAATTCACAGAACATAATCCTGCCACCTAATTCAGAGATATATTGGGCATTAAAAATTTTACTGCATTGTCAGAGGCAATTTTCGCGTCGTATCTAAATTGGGAAATGTTAAAAACTTAAGGGCAGATAATATTTCATTGCAAACGTTCCCGATAATAATATTTAGAATTGAGAGGCAGGTGGAGCGGCTACATATCATTTCTTAGTTTAAGAAATCTAGGATATAAATCAATGTTAAATGTAGGTTCTTATGAAAATATTTGTTTATCTCTGTAAATACTGTGAAATTTCTGGCTACCAAAATTGAGCCCCTAAACGACAGAGCAAACAAGTTTAGCTTCCGGTCCAGTATCATCGAAAGCGTTATTAGAGAGCTATCGAGTTGCATTTCAGATTGCAATAGACAATATACATAATAAAATCTTATTTTATCGACATCTATTGATATTTTCTAATAGTGTTTGTGGAAAAAGGAGAGGTAATGGCAAACACCAAAATATCTCCATAATAATAACATAAATACACATATCGGATGATATTAGCAATAAATTTAGCTTGGGTAATCTAGGGATGCATAGCTCAAATATGAAGATGAGAAGGAAAACTCGAGAAACATAAAAATAACTTACATATTATGTAGTGTTCAGCGTAAATAAATCACGATACTAAAATATAGGTACATTTAAATGATTCCAATGTTGATCTAGAATTCGCCCTATAGCAGGCAGTATCTTTTTGTGGTAAAATTCATTAGTCTTTAATTCTCACGAGAAGTGTTTAGTTAGTTGTATTGCGATATCATTATATACCAAATATTATAAGTATAAAACAGCATTATGTGACACCGAAAAATATTGATTGTGCTTTTTCTACTATTCCGGCGAAGAAAAAACGTTCTCCCTATGCTAGGCCAATTGCAAAAACTGTTTATAGTTCTTTGCCTTCTTAACAGAGGACTTAATGTTAGTGCTGCTAAAATTCAAATATGTAATGTGACTGATGATTGATACCTTTGACTGCAGTGAAAAAAAATCGTGTCAAATACCATCAAATCAAAAAATAAACGTAAATATGCCGGTTATACTAAATATTTCGACGAAGGCGGCATGGACTTGAAGCGACGGCGACGGCTCTCTAATGACGAAACTGAAATAAGCTGTTTGGAGCGTTGTACCTGCAATCGGCAAAAGACAAGCACTTATGGAATCTCAGCGGTTACAAAAATGGCGTCATGAGTATGTGAGGCGTTTCTCGTTAGGCGCTTCTTTGCTTCTGCATGCTATGCTATTTCTTCTGCATATCATGCTATTGGACTGCCTAGTTTAACCATTACGTCATCCAATGGTTGGTTCTCGGGCGCCACCGCATCTGGATTATAGTGGTAGAGGGCCCACTCCGCACCGGGTTGCTTTTAGACAGTGGAGAAACGGCTAACCAGGGGTCAATCTTGAATGTTTGCGTGGTTGCCGGCTGCTTTCAGAAATTCACTTGCTTATTCTAACTTAGTACTAGCAGGAAGGGATTTAGAAAGAAAACACACAATTTCAAAATACACCTAATACAGCATCTCTATTTGTCAACTGGAAATATAAAGAATGGTGGCGTCAAAACCCTGGTAACCTAGGCTAACCTAGCGTTGCAACGAAAGAATTATTCTTTACTAATCCAACCTACCTAAACTGAGGTTAACCTAAACTATCAATTCTTAACTAAAAAGATACTCTAATGCGACTTATGCTTAACCCAAAAGAATATGACTAGAGAATAAAGAAATGAAAATATTATACTGCCAGAGGAGGGGGTATGGTATGCGAAACGTAACGGAATGACATTGAAATTGAGAAGAGAAACAGAGCCGCGATATCAACTGTTAAGGAACGGTACTGCTACGACGAAGCTACTTGGATTACTGTATCCACGAGTCCACGGACAGACACTCGACTGACGGTCCAACATCGGTCCAACGTAGCTCCTCTGACTTGGTCCTGACGGGTATGGATATACGCGGCCTGACGGTTAGGAGATTGGCGGAAACATGCGACGATAGCGTTGAGGTTCGGATAATAACAAAAATAAGGATGACGACGATACATAGGATACGGTGCGACATTAATAAATTGACCTGACGAGGCTTCCTGCATACATGAAAAATAAATCCCGGATTGCGCGTGCGCGGATACATCATTGCTTTCCGGTCGTGCTTCGCTACTACGATTTTACGCCGTCGTTGAGGCGGTAGGCTAGTTAAGGAACGGGGTAGGTAGACTGAGTGTGAGAGAGAGCTTGTAAAGATAGAGCCGACCGGAATTGAAAGACCGAGGCCGGCTTGTAGTGTAGAGAGAGAGAGCATGTGTAGTGAAAGAATAACTGATCGGAATGGAAAACCGAGACCAGCTTGTGTAATGTAAGGGGGTGAGATAGATGAGGAATGGAGGAAGGTGGGTTGAGTGTGAGATAGAGCTTGTAAAGATAGAACCGACCGGAATTGAAAGACCGAGGCCGGCTTGTAGTGTAGAGAGAGAGAGAGAGAGTGTGTGTAGTGAAAGAATAACTGATCGGAATGGAAAACCGAGTCCAGCTTAGTGTAGTGTAGGAGGGAGAGAGATATACCTACAGTTGTACCTATATAGCAGCAGCGAAGGCGGACAAGAGAGGCGGCGACGATGGCGGTCTGCTGAAGGCGGCTGTCATGGCGGCGACCTGCAGGAAGCGGCGTGGGTCTGGCTCAGCTTGGCGGCTTACATTGGCGGTAGTGGTGGTCCTCTTCCTCTGGTCTGGGCTGGGCTAGGCGGCTGGCTGGCTGGCGACGTCTTCTTCGAGAACCCGGGTGAGTTCTGCCCATGATACTATTACTGAGAAGATAAACTCACGCGCATGAGATAAGGCCATCTCTCTCGCACGCCTGACGTCACTGGATGACAAATTTCATCATCAGCTGTCAGTTTTATATGGCGTTTAATGGGCTTAATGTATGCTTTTGTTGATATTTCTTGGTTACTTTACATATGAAAGTAGGTGAATAGTTAATCATATTTTAGAAACATTGAATCAAACATTTTGTATCATGGTGTAGATACTGCTGTGGTGGGTTGTTCAAGCAATAACAACAAGAAAAGCAAGACCTTTTCGGATTGCCGTGTTTTAGATTTCCTAGGGACAAACAAGTTTGTGAACAATGGATTCTCAAGTGCTATCAGCAACATAAATTTAATGTTAAAATAGCTACAATATGTTCAAAACATTTCGTAGAAAGTGATAACTGTTTAAAAGAGAAATTATCGGAACTACCTCAAAATAAATGGAAGTTGAAACGTGATGCAGTACCTTCTCTATATGGCAGCTTTGTATATAGCTAAAGTATTTTCGCATTTTTGGCTTAATTTCATCAATTCGTTTGCGAACTTTACTTCCTGTGGACTGTGTATTATCAGGCTATTGAACTATTTTATAATTTGGAACATGGGAACTGTTAAAAAGTGAGTTTACTTCAGTTTACCTTGCGGTCTTGGCGAGGATTTTGGTGTGGTTGTTAACAAACCTCTTATCATATTTGTGTACAAACCTGAGAAATAAAATGACTAAGTGTATTGTATATTGTTGTTTAAAACTTATAGTTTCAAGTAAATGTATAAAGGTCATTACTGTCTAGCAATAACAGTAGGTAAGCATGCCATAAAAGAGTAGAAAGCCATTCTGTTGTTTTCTCTTCTGGCAAACAAATCTTTTATCATGATGCTATTCAAATAATACTTTGACTAGTGTATTGATTTATTTTTATTAAGAAGTAACTTCTGTAATTTGTATATTAGCATGTAACTTACATGTAACTGTTATTTGCATATAAATACATATCTACTTTTTGTTATAAAAAATTTAATCGATGTCTCAGATTAGTTATCTGATTAACTACTCAAATAGTTGTTGAAATGTTTCGTATTTTGTTAGATGTTTGTCAGTTGTCAGTTATTATTACAGTCTGTAATATTTGTCAATTTAGAGAGCATTGAGTCGAAAACTGAAACTACCTATGCAACAGTTACTCTCCGTGAACATTTAACTTGCAATTTTAACTTAAACTTCAGTGAAACTATTTATATAATATTGCTGGCTATATAGTACACTTCATTAAAAAGCAATCAAAAATATGTGCAAATTGCATAGTAGAATTAGGAAATACCGACACTATGTACAAAAGTTTTACTAAATTTACTCTTTTGAAATCATATAGAATTTATACTTTGTTTTTTTTTTAAGTGAACCTGTATTTTATTTTTTTATTCAAATGGAAAGTGTTTACACAGCATTATGAAATTGTGTCCCGACAAAGTATCGATTAAAAAAAAATTGCTGAAAAATTAGAATCATTGATAGTACCATTTCAGACTGTCATAATATAAGAAATAAAGTCATTACTCGTTATGTAGAATATAGACTAAAAATAGCAAGTGAGAGATAGAGAGGCACAAATATGCCAATAATTCTTTAAAGTAAGCTTATTACTAATTATCTCTAAATTATGACAAAGCTAAAACTTTTCTTTTTTCGACTCGCAAAGACAACAACTCATATTTTTTTTAGTTTTATTCGATTGTATTTTAACATGGGACCCTGATGCAGTATGCTCATGTTAAGAAACTTTAAATGTATACGTAATTGTTATTTTACGTGTCCTCTTATGTTTCTATATCAGGATTACCTATTACCATTTGTTTTTAATAAAGATAATTTAAAGTAGTAAATCAAATGTTATTGCCATACTTATTTTTAACATTTCTTTTGCATTTCAATATGGAATATTGCCCTATTGGTGTGTATGATTTATAGTTTTGACATTAATAAATTACATACTTACAGTTTTTCGGTATTTTGCCACCAAGCGGGGGTTTGAAAAGGGGCTAGAACAACGTGTCACTTTTTCTAACCCCCTTCCCCCGGGGCAAAGTACCGGAAAACGGAAAGTATCGAAAAAAATAACCCGCCACAAAGATTCATAAGTTATTAATAAAATATGTATATTTATGCTTCATCTTATTTTTTTTATTATTTTATCCCTCCCTTCCTTCCCAGTAATAAAAAATAGAATTTTGGGTCAAAACCCAACCAATAACAAACTTCATTACAACAAACAACATTAAAAATTTCAATTAGGTATTTAATGAATACAGAATTTGTTTTTTTTTAATTAAATCAAATTATTTACTTTGTCTTTAACTATTTTTATAGGTCAAGTCATTTGGATGCCTTTTAAATATATGTAACACAACCTTAATTTGCAAATAATTTAAAAATGTGTCATTTAAATTACCAAAGAAAATAATTTTTTGATAGTTCAATTAATAGTTATGTCGTATTATGCATTAAAATTACATTTTGTAACTGATTTACAATCAAATAAAATAAAATTCAATATCGGTGTCAGTTTAAATTAGATTATCGATTTTATCAATGTACATGTCAATGATTTTATCTTATAGTACCTATCTATATAATAATTTAAGGGCTGGATGCTAAATCCTACATTAAACCATGAAGGTACTATCTTACATACCATTATGTTAATGATAAAAAAAACTCCCTATATTAATAATTTATTAAATAATAATAGTATATACTACTAAATATAGGTGAACACCGCTCTAAAACCATGCGTTTCCACATCGACAAGCAGAATTGTTGTCATCCGGTGACGTCATGCGCAACGTCGTACGAAATTGGATCGCCAAGTGGGTTTATCTTTTCAGTAATAGTATCATGAGTTCTGCCCACATACCACATAAAATATACAAAAATCTTAAATGGGTGGTCATGAATATAAGTTTCTAGGCAACCAGATATTCAAATTTGCTGCTTGGTATGGGGGACGAACCGCGAGGTGGCGTTCGAGGCAAAAGGCGGTTACAGTAGCTTTATACAACACTTTATACAAGACAGTGGCGACAATGAGGGTCTTATTTTTGATTGGCTTTTCGGGATCACGTGAAGTGATAATCACTTCACGAAGTGATTTGTCCGCCATTTTTTGCGATTCTCCTCATTTGCATAGGCTGTATATGAAATAGTTTTGTGTAAAATCTTAAAATTTGGCGATTATAAAGTAGTTTTAATTGATCATTCATATTTATGAACTATAATACTATTTCAAATTAGAAAACTGAACTAAATTGAAAAACTACAAGTTAAATGCATGATGAATGAATGTTTCTTCATGAAAGCATTGATAGTTCAAACCTAGGTTCCAACTGAAAAGGCAAACTAAGCCAAAACCTATTTACTAATGGCTTCTATTAAAAAATAACCTTATTGAACAAGCCACAATTTTTTAAATTCTTGATTTAGTCTTTTGGATGCTTCAGTTACTTTTCTGAACTATGAAACAGGGGTAAAGAGCTTTATTGTTATTATTTTAGGCTCATTTTGCACCAGAAATGTGGGAGAAGACCCGAGAGGATGACAGCCGTAAATTAAAATCAAATTCGATTCCAAGAATTTTCTCATTTGCCAAACCGAAAACTCCAAGAAAGCCTCCACTTTAGCGGAAGTTTTTATCACCAAAAAAAGTTAAGCCGTCTCTTAACAGTAAGTGCAATTTTATAACAATATTATTGCATTGCTCTACAGAAATATGCTATATTAGATGTTTATATGCATTTAAAAATATAAGCATGAACACAGTTATTTAAATGTAAATAAACACCTGATGATTACCAATGAATAGTAGACTTTGAACTTGAAATGTATAGATTATTTGGAATTTAAATTATTTAACTTATTATAGAGATAAAAGACATGCCTAGAATTAAGTTGTTAAGTATAAAATGTAAGACATAATATGTTGTAAAAAATAGTGATAGTTTTATGGTCGGCCTTGAATAAATTATGAAATGGTGTAACTCATTTGTATTTTGACATAATTAAAGAGGGTGTTTTTTTTGAGGAAGTGATATCTAGTATCAGTGTAATTATTTTGTTGGTTACTTTTTTCTTTTCATGCATTTTACATTAGGCGAGAAGCAGTGCAGGCACTTACAGGTGATTCGATCACTTAGGTGTCACTAAAATGAATATACAACTGGGGAAAAAAACTCTACATATCAAAACGGTCTGAATTGTAATAATTGTAAATTGTTAAATAAAGGTTATCTTTTGTACATTCAATAATTTTACAAATGAAAGTAAATTAATAAATAAATACTGTAAGTAAGTATCTTCTATTCTTTTTAGGTGAAGCGATGGAGCCAGGAAACAAGCATGTCTGATGTTACTGCCTTAACACGGCCAGGTACATCAACTGCAGGTATACAAGGTACATGTGCAACCGAGTGAAAGATAATTTTACATTAAGAGAACTAATTCAAGAAGAGCTATGAACTCACTGTTTGTCACGGGCCTTAGGAAATAAAAGTTGTTATTAAATTGAAAGGTTTGTATTTTGTGCGAATCTTTTAATTAGTATGCAATGCAGAGCGCTTTCAGCCTGAGGCCATCATCAGTGCTTCTTTGTCAGGAATCAGCACAGTCGAGTCAAATCAATCAAACTCTTGGATCACACATAGGTTAAACATTGAAATTAAAATAAAATTAAAAATTACATCACAAATTACATAGAAAGAGGGGGCTGTTATAACCCATTATTCAAATTTCTAAGGAGTCTGATCAGCTACATCTTTAGCGACTTGACCCTTTGCAAGTTCTGCCTGTTTTGCACTAAGAACGGTTTCCAGGGAGCTTAACATGTCAACTGCTAGAACAGTCTATTTTGCCCTTTTTGAGTTTCACCTCCGATATGCCCTTCCATTCTGGGGTACGTGTTGTGCAACTCAATTTGAGCGTATTTTCAAACTACAAAAGAGAGCTGTTCAATACTCTCTGAGACTAAACAGTAGAACTCACTGCCAGGATTTTTTTAAAAGGTTTAAAATAATAACTCATTCCTTATTCATATTTGAATCCGTTGGTTTGATCCGCAAGCACGTATCTGCCATTCCAGATAGGCCATCTCACAACTATCCACTTAGGAATACGGAGCATGATCTTTATCTGCCAACCCCACGCTCAGAGTTAGTTAAAAGTTCTATACTGTACAATGCAAAAAAAAATGCATAACTATGTTTTTATATGTTTTGTTCTCTAGGTCTAGCTTTGTCTACAATTTGTAAAGTATTTTGACAATAAAGCATCTTATTATTATATTATTATTATTATAGTGATATTGTAGACGTAATAACATTAATAAAATGCAATAAATGTTAAGTTTATATTCAATTGTTTTTTTTTTATTATTCTCAGTAAGTAGTTGATAAAACATTCTAAAATATTTATACCTCCGCCAAATTATTAAATTCAGTTACACATTGATTTACATTGCTTATCAAGTTTTTGAAAAATATGCATAAATTGTACCTCTCCTTAACAGAATAAGTTGTGAAAATATCACTTTATGCATTTTTTTCATAACTAGAAAAACGATGTAAATTAATGTCTAAATAATTAAGTTTCAAATTTCACCAAGGGTATAAATCTACCTTTAGCCGATTGATGGCGCCACCGTACTTAAAAAAAAAGAAGAGTTCTTTACCAGAATTTTAAAAACGGCCTCTAGTTAGGGGACGATCCGTTGTAGGGCGCTAGCGCTTTCTCCAAAACTCTACAACAAACCGTAGTATTGCAGTTTCCTATATATTTTGTGTGGTATGTGGTTCTGCCTGTTCAGCGCGATGCAGCCCGGTTTTGTTACCTCGACGCGTAGTGGGGAATCACGTCATCGGCCGGCCGATGAGTGGGGACCTTCACGCGCACGGTGCTGCGACGGAGATCGCGACATTCTACCGGTACCGCGCGAGTACTACGGAAAATGTGAAAACCGATTTCCCGGCTTTTCGCGACG
>JAEQML010080386.1:0-11606 GCA_016904865.1 Pissodes strobi | reverse complement strand
TCAAAGGACGAATTAAGTGCTTTATGATTTAGCGCGCAGATGTATTATCATTAATTTCGACATTGTTATAGTATATAACTCACCCACATCCATATACTATGTAAGAAAGGCTCAGAATTTAAAACCGATTAAATTATTTTATTTTGATGCAAGAAAATAAAAAAACAGGTACTGACGTCATAGCAAACACGAGTTTTTAATGAATTTACTTGTATTTTAATACAAAAGAATTGGCCCCATATAATCTACATTAATTGCAGCTTGAAAAATAACCCCTTAATTCCTTTGCGAGTAGTTCTGGTTCAATATTCTTTGTTATAAGTAAAATAAATTAACTGTTTCATTTTCATATATACAGCAAGTTATTTGAAACATACAATTTCTAGGACAATCTAAAAATCTTGAAATTTTAAACTCAGAATAAAATTTTATACGTATTTTGCAAAGCCTCTGCTTTGCTGAATACTTCCATTAATTTTCTATTCAGCGACGCCGGCGGCTGCAAGACTTCTTCCGCCAGCTTTCCTGAATGTACTCAATAAACCACGAAGTGTCCAGCGCAATAGCGTAGTTTTCGCACGACCGCTCGCTATACGCTTGAAGAACCGTAACAATGTCAAAAGCATGCACGCTGCCACCGATTATCATTAAATTCCCGCATCATAATTATTTAACTGCCTAACGACAGCTAATGAATGATATCAAAATTACACCACTTCAAATTTTTTAAGCGAAATTAAAGGGTAATTTCGAATTAATTTAGACTGTGTCTTTGAAAGCCGATTTTTCAGTTTTGGCGAACATATTACGTAGTAGTTATTAATTTCGTTCGTTTCTGTGTTTTAGTTACAGGGTGCAGGTTAAAGACCCCTGTTGTCGGATAGAGTTACTTTAGAATGGAATTTGTTTTATTTCAGCAATTTCGATTTCCGAGTAGATTTAAATAAATGAGACATGTTTTTCTCATAGATTTTATGGTTCTTATGAAAGCCTAACTTTGGGATCAACTACTAAAGCTCTCCAGGATTTGACTGGGGGAATAGTACAAAGTTTTGGACTCACGCACCAGGATCGTTTTCTTACTTTTCAAGTATTAAATTCAGCAGTTCCTAGATCTAGTCTTCTTATAGCAACAATCACTCAAGTAAGTATTTGCTTTAACCTCCGAAAACGTAGAAAACACTAATGTATCGTTGATTTTCAAACGCTCTTGGTAATAGGTTTGAAACATTTTTTCAGGAATTTGAAGCAATAAATGCATTTTTTGTTCGGCTATACGCTTCAGAGCGTCCATACTGAGAGTCACTTAGTATAGAATTAACCTCGGAATTAACACGAGGCAACTAATGCGAATGAAATGAGAAACAAGTGCAACAGTCAGACGTATTTCTGCCAATTGGCTTCATTCACTGAGGACCAGGGTAATAAAAAAGAAACAAGATGCCACAGACACGAGTCGAGAGCACATATACAGTTTATTACAACTCAAACTAATCCAGAAAATGGGTCTTATTCCAGTAAGCTACTAATTGGATCTCAACTCCCGTTTGAGACATCTTGGTTTCCCCATGATACTCATCCTTTAACTTAATACAGTTCTGTTTAAGCCAATACGCAGAAACACGTATGAT
Source organism: Pissodes strobi (assembly GCA_016904865.1). NCBI lineage: Eukaryota > Metazoa > Arthropoda > Insecta > Coleoptera > Curculionidae > Pissodes > Pissodes strobi. The sequence continues at coordinate 9,975 of JAEQML010080386.1, read as the reverse complement.
TTTAAAGACAGTGTTCGGAAAAGAAGAGGCTGGATTTGTCACTTCATAATTCATATTGTTTTCATATCTTGCAATTACATAGATGGAACCTATTCAAGTTCTTAATTTTTAAACATTAGTTGTGATTTCTTTAGAAAAAGTTGTTCTTTTTTGAAATATCATAAACAGTAATGAAATTGTATTAAAAAAAAACCTAGATAATGTGAGTTTTCCCTAGGCCAAATACTTACCCTTATTTTAATTATTATCAGAAATGTTATTTTAGAAAATTGTTCCAAAACGGAGGCAAAGCTTAAATTGAAATTAAAAACCTAAAATTACTTTCCAGTAACAATATATTTTTTGTTTTATATTTTTGTAACCGTTCTTATCATAGCTTTTATTTTATTGTCTTTTTTTTAACAAGGTTGTTTCGAAACAGAAAAAGAACCGTAAAAAAATAACAAAAAATAAAGTGTACCTATCTAGGGATGGAGTACCACATTCTAGTAGTAAACTATCCTCTTCTTCGAGTTGGGATGCTATAAATTGTATTCAAACTTATAATGAGGCTTCCAAATTGCACACTTTATACAAATTGAAAAAAAAAAATCTAAAATGTGAAATTATCTTTTTTTTATTTCTACCAAAGATTACATTTGAAGCATCTTTAGTTATTCCAAAGCAGAAAGTTTAATGAAAAATATCAATATTATTAAGAAAAATATTTTTGGGGTAATGAGGGAAACAAGAACTGAACCTGTTAAGAAAATCTGAAGCCTTCACTTGCTTCACTGATAATAATTGACACAATACTAGAAAAGATATATGTAATAATTAACATTTAATTTTTAAATTTTTGAATACTTTTTACCATTTCAAATATGTTAAAAGAGAGAAGAAGGAAAACTTGATTTACTTACCAAGAATTGTTCTTCTTTAGGAAAGAGATGAACATTAACAAGAATGTATCAAACTAAAATTTATTTTCTTTTAGTGAACAGTTGCGTTCATATTTTTAGAGTTTGCTTGATGAATAATTTCGTTTTTCCTAAATTTTAGAAACCCTTTGATTATTTTGTAAGTTTAACTACTGTTTATTACACCCCAAAATAAACAAAATCATGAAAAAACACTTATTTTATTAGAGTGCGGTAGCTCATCAGGGGACACACTGTATATCACTTTTCAAATGATAATAAAATATATTAACTAATTCATTTTATAAGATATATCGAAGAAATATATAATCTATAGCCTATGTTTCCGAGTACTGATTAAAAAATACTTTAGTACGGGAAGGCGCGAGGCGGTCTGAAATGGCATATTTTCCAAAAATAGTTACTAAAAATTAAATACTTGCTACATGAAAAGAATAAAAATCTACATAAAAAATAGTAATTTATTTTTCTCAAAAGCCGGCAACATTGTGTAAAAATAAGGAAAATAAAAACCCGTACAATAACTATTTTAGCCAACACCCATGTGTGAGATGGCATACACCTAAACCTACATTAAAAACTTCAGTGCAATCTGCGAGGTGATATTTTTATCATACCTAGGTGGTGTTCGGTGAGATGGCATACCGCTATTTCACCAAAGGACTGTCTATGCCTTCTTAACCTACATACACATGTAAACCTAAAGATGTTTGTAAATATTTTGAGCCTTTAACTTCCTATAAGCAACTAACACTATCCTAAATGAAACCTTATCCGGTATGGTCTAATGTAGTAGAATAAGATTTGCAGTCGCTGATTTTTGAACAAAGTCAGATTACACCTCTCTAACTGTCACAGAATTTCCCAAGTATCGGCGAATACGGAGTGATGTCGGTATTGCGATCTATTAGTGATTTTCGAAAATTTTTATACAGATTTCAGACAACTCTTCCCAAAATGTAAAAACATAAACAACTTTTGAACGATAATCTTAATGTTTCTCGATGAATGGAATATAAAAAATAGAGATATGATTTTCATAATTGATATATTACCGAGATTTTATGGAATCTTTTTTTAAGGATAAGGATAGCAAACGACAGTTACGTCTGAGAAATGGCCTCATGACGCAACACGCATACTCAGTGACTGGACTAGCAAGAGTTAGGGGCGCCTCAGGAGAAACTCCTCTAGTTCGGCTACGAAATCCATGGGCAAGAGGCGAATGGACAGGAGCTTGGAGTGAGCGGTCGTGGGAATGGGATGGGCTATCTGCAAGAGATAAGGAATTGTTGAGCGTGAGAGTAGCCAATGATGGCGAGTTCTGGTAAGCGTCAAGGTTTATGGGTAGCGAAATTACTTATTGGTTAAGGGTGTGTCTATGTATGTGTGAATATGTCTGTCTGTATGTATATGTGTGTATTACTGTGTATATTTCTCTTCCTTTGTGCAATACGTGAATACTGCATTTATACTGAACATGACACTATCAACACACTACTGTTTGCCGATATGATTTAGCTACAAATATAACAATTAAATATTTAATTGCAATTTATTTGACGCTCTAACGGTTATTAGGTTAATCGCTTGCAATCGAGAGACTCCATGTTCGGTCTTCAAATGGCTGCGGAACGTTTGTTCACCAAAATTTAGCACATATTGCTAGATACTGCATTTAAGATGAATTATTGTTAATGAAAAATGTATTTTACTACTGTGGTTTTCAGGTGTGTTTTTTAGTGGTCGAGGAGATTCCGAGTTCGCTCTTCACAAAGGCTTCGAGCCTTTTTGTTAATTAAAACTAATATTCCGGTGCAAACAGGACATTGAAATTTTACAGCGGTTTCGCGTCTCCCATGATTGTCTCTAGTTCCCTGATGCCAAATCAATCCACCGATGACATCGGCCAATCATAAAATTTTCAAAATCGGCTGATGCCTCTCTACGCCTCGTTAAGAGGCGACACCCCTTAGGAATACATACATATATGAGTTCCTTTGAGGATCGCGTTTCACAGAATATATACACAGACAAGAATCCCCATTTAGAAACATCGACACACTCATGACTAGGTCCTCCAAAAATGATGTAGCTCAAGTTATTCTAGCCATCCGAAAAGGACCTCAGACAGATTGGAACTCGAACTCAAAATGGTCCTAAGAAAGTTTGAATATCCTTAAAGAAAATCAATCCCATGCTAAATCTCGAAAAAGGGGACTTTTTGTGATCTCTATTTCATATAACACCAAAAGTATGTTCACCAATTTAACCTATTAGGCTGGTAAAGAAAACTAAGGCGTCGAGACGATGCCATAAAACCATACGAGAACGGAGTCTGATGATGAAGGAAATTCTTGGGCTCGCGTCATCGCTGTTCCAAACCGTAAATATGATTTTTAAACAACAATAACACGTATATCGAACCTTTAGTCTATCGACTGCTAAACGATGCTGATTACCATTAGTTCATTAAAGACGTTGGAAAGAACGATTTAATTCCCGAATTTGTGGCTACCATTTTTTTTCGTAAAGTAGAAATCCAGCTGTCATACCATCATTTTGATAGCTTACTAGGTAACTTTTTGGGATATTTATTAACGAATTAGGTTTCATTCGGTTTACACTATGCCTCCATTATATTCGGCGCTTTCCGGTTAATCTCACGATGTCTTGAGTTTCGTAGTACCCTCAAGTTTGAGTTTCGCGATTATTTCACACTATTGCTATTTTAATAATTCTTCATTTGGCCCTTAAAACGATTATTTCATTGCTTTCTAGAATTCAAATTATTCTCCTATCTCTCCCGCTTCATCTCGCCTTTAATTGTTCTTGATGTCTTCATCCCTGCCATTCTTTTTCGTTGTGGTCTCAGCGGCGTATGTCCGTATAAATCGTACGCGTCTTTCCATGCTTGGTAGATATTATTTCTGCTTACCATTTCTGCGCCACTGACCCCGACGTTTCTGGTATATCTCACTAGATCCTAACTTTATTTTCGGTGGACAGAAAGCTACTAATACGCAATCTCGATGCTTCGAATAAATTTCACCAGATCCTAAATTAACTTTCGGTAAAGAGGAAACTACTTCAACTGCCAAGTTACCACTCCTGCGGCAGTCAGACATTCAAATTTTACTAACTGGCTAAAGTGCTTCCTACTCGATGCTTTTGATGCATACTGCTAATTTGCATCTAATAGTTTCTTTCAAGGATACTGACTTATTTTATTTGAAGTATTACCATTTTCTAAATGTCATGCCGGCTTCATCATTTGCTTAAAATTGCTGCATTTAATAAATACGCCCTGCTTCAAGAGGTACGTAGTACTCTCCTCTGTTGAGTTACTTAAGGATCCATCAAGGTTTCATTCATCAAGAGATAATTGAGAGTACGATTATTTAACATCAAAGTTCTCTGTATAAAAATTTGTAACAATATTTCGGGTGTAAATATTTTATGATTTTCTCTTGAAGTACGGAATTTCATTTATAGGATGTCTTTTGAAGATTTTGCCAGGCACTTTACGCAACTTGACTTGGTTCATATTGGTCCGGACGATTGGATGATGGAAAACGCTCTTCATTCCAAACAACCTTGGAGAGCAGTGTTAGCAAGGAGAAGATGGAGAGCAGGGTATAATGCAGGAGGCGGTCCTACCTATACTGGTAAGTAAGTATGGTTAGACCAAAAATTGTAACGGTTATTTGGTATTGTTCGCTAGAAAATCTATTTTGGGTTTTTCTATAGAAAAAGTTAGCAAGGTTTTTGTGGCGCATTTTAAAAAACCCCAATATAGCAATATTATAATATTTTATTGACAACCATTTTGCTAATTATAGAGGCAAAGGAAAAGAAATATGGCAACTCAAATGAAATCGAAGGGCATTAACTCGGGCATTATATTTATATTTAAATTTGTATAAATAAAATAAAAATATAATGAATAGAAAACGTCAATAATTATTTACCCGAAAAGTTATGAAATACTAAAAATACTATAAAGAGCAAATACTAAAATCTGAAGTTCTAAAATTTATGTTCTTTGTAAACAAAATATTAACGTTATAACTGCAGATAGCAAACATATAACATAAGGAAAGATCAGCTAAACTTTAGAAACATAATTTTAAAAAAATCACAATTATTTAGTAAAACCGATCAGCAAAACAGTTTTTCTAAAAAAGGTGAGTTTTATACAATTCTGTTATTTGAGATACGAGAACGCCACATCAGCAATCACACTGCGTACCTCCTACATGTATAAAACCTGCCTTTGTTATGGAAAGCAGGTTAAAACTGCACTTTCTTTAGACACAAGTTTCTTTCGTAAATATGGGAAATTTGGAAACCATACTAGGGCCGGGTTAGCCATGAAGCTGAGGAATCAGCTGCTTCCAACGGCGAATTTTAGGGCCGGCAAAAACAACAGATAGCTGCACTATCCTATCCACGTTTTGTGACACAACCGTCTACACAGCAGTAATAACTGATGGCAAGATCAAAAAATTTAATTTTCGTGCACTTTATCATCAACATAATTAGTTTACTGATTTAATGGGGAAAAGATTGTTTCTACTTTTTCAAATGAGATCAAAATTGCCAAATACTTTTCTCTTTCTCTTATACTAGATTGTACCCCCGACTTGACTCACATCGATCGTATTCGATATGTAAAAGATGATGAATCTCCCGTCGAAAGATTCATTTTAGACCGAATTGAGGGCATAAATCTGACCAATTAGCAGATTTTGTAAGCAAACAATTAAGTGATATAGAAATTGATATTAAAACTGCAGGAGTCAGTCGTACGATAATACAAGCAAATGGTCAGTATGGAGATGTTTACAAGCTAGAATGTGCTGCACATTCTTTAAATTTTATTGGCATTAATGCTGTAGAATGCTGTACGGGGGCAACAGAATTTTTAAATATCATCATCGACTCAGAGGTAGTCAATTTTACAAACCTCAAAATTACAGACATAAAGTGCATCTGTTGGCAAAAGCAACAGCGTGCAGATGCTGTAATTAGTCTGAAAAATCGTTGTCCTACCATAATAAATGCTTTGCATACAATGGGAACAGACACTTACAAGTATCGATCGCCTGTCAGCAGAATTAGAAAGAAGAGGAATGGCTTTCAAGGATATCGTTTCATGATTTCATGTATTTCACAGTTTTCTAAATACACTCAAAACTAATATCCAAATTAGAGCTGAAAAACCGCTAGAAATATATAGGAATATTTGGAAGCATATCTTACATTCAGTGGTACCAATAACGGTGAATCATCTCTTTCACCTCAGATAATGCTCTATATCCTGAAGAGCCACAATGTCGATGATGTTTTTCCAAATGTAGCCAATGCTCTTCAAATGTACCTTGTCATGGCTGTGATGAATTGCTCTGTCGAATGATCAATTTCGTGCTTGAGGCGAATAAACAAATATCTTCGATCCTCGGTATCGCATGCGAGCTCCAAATATTTATAGTTTAGAGGCTTTAATATTAAAATTTATTTATGCATTTTTTTTAATACTTGACCAAGGGGATTAATTTTTATTATTGAGGATTATATTTTTGTTAAAGTTTTATATATATTATACGAGGTTTATTTACTTTTAAAGGTTAACAAATTCATGTACTGTTTATATATTTTTTAAATTTAAGGGTATTAATATAAGAGTTTGTTTATGCATTATGTTTTTATTTAATATTTGACTAAATGGATTTTGTAGTTGTTATTGAGAGGTATTCCTGCTTTTGTTAAGGTTTTATATAGTGTATAACGTTTATTTATTTTTAAATGTTAATAAATTCATGTGGTTTACATGTTTTTTAAGTTTCAGGGTATTTTTCAAAGAAACCAAAAATTACCGCCTACAACACTTTTTTGAGGGGCATTACTATTTTAACTCAAATTGCTAACAGTTAATTTAAATCGATTGATCTTTTGTGAACTATAGTAATGGTGGTAATAGTCACATTTTATGGAATGAATATAAGATGAAAAGGAATTTAATTGTAAATTTGTTAAAACGAAAAAAGGTAAAATATTATGAAAATGTAATAGATAATAGTAGGAAGGAAATGGAAGGAAATGTGGAAATGCTTGAAAAAGTTAATAAAAAACAGTGATCAATTCACAAATTGCAAAAAAAAACATTAACTTTGGAATGGGTGATAGTGGAGTGATTGCAAAGAATGAAAGGGGGCTGCATGTTTATTTAATTCCTATTTTACGAAGAATATTGAGGAGATAGTATCGAGTTTTATCAAACTCTTATAATGGTTTACCTGCAGTAGAATATTGTATGGATGAATTTCAGCCGTTAACAACCAATGAACTAAAAGAAATAATATTTTCATTAAAAACTGCAAAAATATGAATAATGCACCTAATTCACAATTTTTAAAGCAAACTTTTGAGACCACCACTGGCTATGCTGCTCTTCATTTTATAAATTCTTCATTAAAAGGTGGAAGATTTCGTAAAGATCTAAAAATTAGCTCCATTATGCCTGTTTCAAAAAGTCAAAATAAATCATCAATTAATACACTGCCTTGTATAGAGAAAGGACTTGAAAAAGCAGATTACAACCAAATAATTTCATATTTTGATAAAAATAATCTTTTTCTGGGTAATCAGTCTGGGTTTCGAAGAGGTCACTCGTATGAAACAGCAATTCAACTTACCATTTCAAAATGGAAACTAGCTACTGATGATAAATATGTAGCAGCTGTATTCTTGGACTTCAGAAGAGCCTTTGAAACCATAGACAGAGACTTGTTAATTAAAAAATTTATTTACTATGGTTTTAAACAATGTGTTATAAAATGGTTTAAGGAATACCGGAAAAAAAGAACTCAGTATGTGCATTTAAGCCAAAGTGAATCAACACAACTACCTAATTGCTTTGGTGTACCACAAGGCAGTGTACTTGGAGCATTATGGTTTATAATTTTTATAAATGATATAAATTATGTTGAGGGTCTGGAATTTATTAGCCTATTTGCAGATGACACATTAAAACAAACAAGTTAAAACTCAATGCAACCAAGACACATGATACAAAGAATAACAGGTATGATATTCCCGACTGCCCAATTCGGTCGAGTTCGCGCATTACGTCACAATGAGAGTTATCTGAAATAGTTGCCATAAGAACTGTTATATTGATTATATTTAATTGACCATTATTAGACATTTGAAGAAAAACGCTATTAATATATCACTGTTTTGGGTTTATTTAGGTAATAAACTAAATACATAATCAATATACATCAAAATTGAGAAATAATGTTCAATATATGGAATGCACATATAAGAGATAGCATGCATAGAAATGTTATAAATAAGAAACAAATCTTTAGCAACGAAGATTTTATCAAAAGAAATTTATAGAATAATTTAAATTCTTGTTAATTGACATTTCAGCAGAGTTGCTACTATATACACTTTATTATAGATGATTATAGCAGGGAACATAAAGAAATATTAGGTATTATAATAGATATATAGTTGATATTATAAGGGAAGGTATAGTGGATTGGTTTTGTTTCACAGATGGAAAGATCTACTTATTTATCTCCTCATATCGGAATTGTATTTATTTAAAAATGACAAAAAAATAATACAAGGCTTTTTAGACAAACTTTTTATTTATTTTTTTTATAACATTTATTTAATACAACTCAATATTACAATACAATAAATATATAAATCCCTAATCAGTGCTTTAAGCTCTAGCCTCGAACATACTAATTACAACTTTTGTGTCGGAGAGATTCTAACTAATATTTAGATACCACTTAAATAGTTTTATAAAAACATTATAATTTATTTATTTATTTATTCTTGTATCAACAAGTTTTACAAAGCCAATAATAGATACAATCAAACTAAAAACTAAACCTACAAACTAGGAACATATCCTTATATCTATTTCTCCTTTTATTTGTTTTTTAAACAATTCAACTGAAATACAATACTACAATACCTATTAAAATTATAACACAGCCTTATCAATGGAGAATCTTTATAAAGATTAGTTCTAGGTGCATACAGAAATCTGTACATCTCGTATTTGCCTGACCAACTCTAAAAAGGATTCTTTTTAAAAACTCCTTACTATCAATGTAAACATTTATCAATTTATAAAGAAAATAATTAATAAGATTTCTAATATTTTCCAGTACTCTACTGTATGATTTACATGCTTGCACATACATTTAAGCCTATATTTGTATTAGTCATTATTTTGCAAATGTTATTTTGGGACCTACTTAGTGATATATTTACGTACATCACAACAACAATGTTAATATTAGAAATTTGTTTTGTCAGTATTGATTTTTAATTTATTGTAAAACCAGTTCAGATACAACTTTAGGTCATAATTTACAAGCCTATTTAATGCATTAACTTCCCCACCTGTGTAGACCAAAGCTGTATCATCAGCAAAAGTAAAGTACCGTGCCATAAGTCCTGCACATCTTAAATTAAATACATATAGTGAAAAGATTAATGGCCCCAGAACCGAGCCCTGCGGCACACCACAATCACTGGGTAAAATATCAGTTACAAATAATTGTTTATTATCCCATGTTTTATATATGTAATCCACAAAATCCATTGTTGCACTAGCACTGAGCAATGATATCTTCCACAAACTTCTTCGATTCTCTCTTCGAAAGCCTCTCCTGTCTTTTTACCTGGTTTACAGATAAATCTTTTGATTTTGGCAGATGAAGAGAAGGTACTGCATTGCACTTTAGACTGGGTCCTTTTTTATGTTCGTATTGCCAGTGGCGGATTTACCCTAAGGCCCGGTAGGCCCGGGCCTAGAGCGGCCAGATTTAGGGGCGGCAATAAAGTCATTTCATTATGTAGTCTATATGGTGGATGCTGAGAAAGGGACGGCTGATAGCTTGAGGCCTAGGGCGGCCGAGACTGCAAATCCGCCACTGCGTATTGCAACACTTCATGTTGCAAATTTATTTCATGGTCTTCTGACTTGAAATATTTTCAACAAATTCTCGAGGTTTTAGTA
>JAEQML010080385.1:0-11606 GCA_016904865.1 Pissodes strobi | reverse complement strand
TGGATAAGCAATAGCCGCCTGTCGCACTATTCAGAAGTGGCAACCTATGGGCGAAAAAACAGGTTTCTGCGCATGACAAAATCGACGCAAAATGGAAAAACATAAACAAAGAAGATACCGTTTTGTCATGCGCACTAAAACACTTGCCGTCCCAGCAGGCGTCGGTCAGGATCGAACTTGGCTTTTGTCTTTGACGTGTTTTCGTTTTGACGGCGCGGCGTTTTGATTTAATAATTCGAGTTCGATTCGAGGCAAAATACCCGAGATTTCCTATTTCAAGTAAGTCTAATTATTATAAGTATTACTTATTTATACCTTATTGTTTGTTTCACTATGCTAACTGGGGCCCATTTCACAATCGGCAAGACTCCTCTACCGAATATTTGGTGAAATAATCACTTTCGAAGTCCGGGCCTGCCTATTTACCTTCACGGTGCAACAATTAGCTCCTACTAATTTTCTAATGCGCAAGTCCAAATAGAAATCTCTTTGTTTACATTTCGCGGTCGTAAATTTGTCATGTTTGGTCTATTTATTGCTTATCCACTCTTATACAAATCAAGGGCTGTTTCATATATTTTTCAAAATTCTTTTTCCTTGATTTTGGGCATTGCCATGGGTTACTTTAGGTTATAGTTTGCGGAGAGTGCGAAGCGAGCGGATGGGCATGCGTGATGTGAAATATTAAAATGACAACACCGGGCTGCTGCCAAATGCGCAGGTCCGAAGGACGAAAATTTGAGGTAAGTAGACGCGAGTAACGGAGGGCCATGCGAAATAACTTAATTATTGCAGACACTCGGCTCACCAGGAAAGTTCAAAACAGACCGCTGTCTGATACGCTAGTGGAAACTTCGAGTCTTGTTCAGTGATTACTTTTTGAATCACTCCGGAACCTTGACAAGAGTCTGGGTACACCAGAATGGAATATTCATTGACATATTGCGGCTTGCGCCACCACGCATTTTTATCATGTGATTCCTATGAATGGTGGATTATTATTTCACTTCACGCATGGCCCCCCGCTCGCTTCGCCTGCTCCGGGGCTCAATCGAACAAAACTAACCCAAATTAACCCAAATTTAAAACAGGAATGGACAAAACTTTAAAAAAATAAAAACATCTGACGGGAATCGAACTCGCGCCGTCATATCACAAGATTCACAAGCACAGCCATCTAACCACTAGACCACCACGCTCTGGAACCAATTGACCAAAAATTAGAAGCCATACGTGCCAAAATTTTTGGCACGAACCAATGAAGAAAAGCAACAATTAACTATTATCACAATCAATCGATTTTTCTTGTGAATCGATTATTTTTATGCGATTATTGAATCGAATCGATTCATTAGACAACTTTGGATTGGACACTCCTACTTCAAATATTTTAGACCATCTTCTAATTCAAATATGATTTTGCTGAGCGGCTGCTCCATAACTCTATATCGTTTGTACTCTGCTGATATCTGCTATATTGGATAATTTGCGATACGCACAAATGAGTTTCGGTTGGTTTTCTCTATTGATGCACGATATTGTCCGATACATCGAAAATATCGATATTTTGGCATCGATGGATTTTAAGTCGATATTATCGTACATCGATATATGTGATAACGATATATCGTCGATATATCGATGGATACATCACAGCTACCGAATGGAGATCGGTGATCACAGCGCGATAGTTACGCGCAATGGCGGAATTACTCAGTTTACGTTTCGTCTTTTTTTCCATCTTTGACTATGACGTCACATTCACAAACACGAACGAGAGATCGAAAACTTTGTGCTCTCATCAATTTCCAAGAATACAACACAGTACACGAAAAAAATTTATTCTCTGGAATACAATCATAGATAAATATCTACAAGGACGAAAATAGAGTGGCTTTAAGGGACAGTACCACAAACAATATAGCTACGCAAAGCTATATTGTTTGTGACAGTACCCAAGAACCACTACCAGTATCGCCATCTATTGGATCCCAAAAAAAGCAACGTTTTGCATTGTTTTCCTCTAGTTTTTTAAAAACTTGTTCTGTTATTAAATTTTGTTTATGTTAAATTATGTTTTACAGTGCATTTCATTGAAATTACCTATATTGACGAATTTATTAGTGTCTTACTTAAAACAAACATCCTTAGAGCGCAGCCGCCGTTGTAAAACAAACAGCTTTCAGATCCATCTGTCATCTCTTGATACGTTTTCGCGAATAGTTCATACCATCCAGTGTTGCCGATGGCATGAAATGAAATTATGTGATGGCTAAGCCAAAATTATCAGATTTTGATGTAAATTATGTTGAAACCTGAAGATGGCGGGAGAAGAAAAATATATCCCTTATGATTCGCCAATGATAATTATGTAATCTTGAAATTTTGTATCAGAATGCTGGCAGCTGGCAAAATTATGTTAAAATCTGATAATTATGTGAGAGTCGGCAACACTGATACCATTCCCAACTTAAAAAGATCATGCCTGCTTATGTACAAGATAGTGGCGACAATCGATTTATCGATTTTTATTGGCCGGGCTAATTTTGCCTCCTCATGGCGGACCCTTTTTTGCCTTATAAGAACGTAACTATTGGTGTAACTTTAGTTTGTTGTAAATATAGTGCGGTTATAAACGTTTAAGGAGTTTCATAACAACATAAAACTTTAGTGTCTGTGTCTGTGTGTTAAAAAGTGATGGAAGTTATAGCGAAGTGTTTATACCCAAAACCATGAATTTTTCTGGGCTTAATCTTAATTACAGTGTTATGAATTCATTATATAACATTGCGGAATTTTTAATGCAAGATATTAAACGAACACATATATTACGAAGCATCAAAAACACCAAATACCTTGTTTTTCTATACTGAAATAGTATTTTATTATTTTTTGTTAACATGGAAACTATTTCAAAAATATATTCCAATTGTAATAGGTCAAAATATAGACATTAAAAAATTTTTGTTAAGAAAATTATCGTAAAATTTAGATAGTCTTAAATGTCATAAAATAAAGGAAATGATTGTAAAAAAATTGTTTTGTTTTGGCTAAAAAATGTATTCAAGGAAAAGAAAGAATATTGATAAGCTGGCAAGTAAGAATGTCGCTGGTTATACTTTATAATAAACTTGTAGTTGTATGCACCTCTATATTAACATAATGTGTTATGATAATTTAATATCATATTTTATAGGTAGATGTCTGGAAAATAATGAATTTGTAAGAAAATATCTGAATATCCTATGCTAATAATACAAACCAGCCATAAATTTTGCCTCCTAATGGCGGATGGGCGGAGCTAAATTGCTGCTTGTCGCCACTGCTTGTATAAAGTCACTGTACGCAGAATCTTTTATCCGGTGGTTCCTCTTCCTCATCCTCAGAATATTTATATTTTAGTTTTTTGTACTTGTTATCGTTTAATTAGTCTGTTCTTTTTTATGTTATCCTGTTCTTTGTCCTTATTGTTCTTAAAAATTTGGCGTGTTTTAGTAATTTCGGTGTTTAGTGATTGATATGGCTCCAAGCGTTTTGTGGAAGTATTACACAAAACTTGACAAAACATTGGCAAAATGCAATTTCTGTGGCAAGAAAATTCAAACATCGGGCAATAAGAGTAATTTGTCCAGTCAAGTTGGCTTAAGTATTTACAAGATATATGTATATGATTTATGATATTATGTAGAATGTAGATATTTTACGATACACATCGATGAAATTTTTTCTATGTATCGATGGTTAAGAAGCGATATTTTTTACATATCGATGTTTTTACGTTCGATATATCGATGTTTTTAAACTTACTAGTGGCTAGGTCGCGCCGGTCTAAAAACGTTCCCGACACCATTGTGATGTATTCGCGGAAACACATGCAAGCTGCTGTATATTTCGTAAAAACTACATCCAAAGTACGGGCACGTATTACAATAAGTAATATTTCACTTTTCGCATGGCCCTTCGCTCGCTACCGCTCGCTACGGGGGCTCAAGAAAAGGAAACTAACCAGGGGCTAACTCAAACTTAACCCAAGACATATCCAAAATCAAGAAAAAAACTGTTTAGAAACTTACCCGTAAGAAAAATAAAGAAAAGCAACGGGTTTTGAACCCGAGCCGCCGCCGATAGCCACAGAATTTGAGACCCAACCATGTAAACCTCTAGACCACGACGGCTCATACTGCAAATTGATTGTATCGCGAATCATGGTGCGAATACAATCGTTCGAGTCAACGCCACATACACTAGATGGCGTTGGAGTCGTAAGAGAGAGAGAGGGGGGCGTCGCACGCGCATTATAAGATCCTTTACACAAATAGTGCACTATGTAAAAATCGACCTCTCCTAGTGGTCGATCCATCTCGTATTACAATATGTCTTCGTGATGCAATCGATTTCTGTCAAGAGCTCTCGTGGTGTAGAGGTTTAGACAACTGGGTCTCGCCTGGACGACCCGGGTTCAAACCCTGTTGCTTTTTTTATTATTTTTTAAAGATTATGTGTCTAAACAGTTTTTTTTGATCGACCAATAGGAAAGGTTGATTTTTATATAGTGCACTATTTGTGTAAATAATCTTATAATGCGTCGCTGCAGTATTTCGTCATCGTCATCGGGAACGACTTTAGACCGGCGCGACCTAACAACCGCTAATGTGATCTACAATATTATGCTATATGCTTACTGATTTCTCTTGATACTTGACCCTGTCGGGCTCCAAAAATTCCAGTATAAATCAAGGAACATAGGTCGACATTAACTATGTTTACCGTCGTATATTGATCTACGTCCATCCATAGTAAAATAGTTTGCAAGACAAGCGGGTACGGACAGTGTAAACTTTGTAGTCTCGAGCCGTTGAGCCGCGAGCCAGCTGAGGAACATAACGAGAAATCTGGCGCCAATTTTTTCGTTTGTTGTGCTAGCACATATTGTAACTAAACGAGACGCTAAATCCCTAGTTACGATTCAACAGCCGGGGTATTATAATGGCTTTGCATGTCCCTCCGCTCGCTTCGCTCGCTACGGGGGCTCAATCAACAAGAACTAACCAAGTGCTAACCAAAACTAACCCAAGGCTAACAGAAACTAACCCAAACTAACCCAAAATTAAGGAAAAAGGTAAATTAATAAAAAAAAAACATATCTTTAACAAAAAGGTAAACAAAATATCTGTCGCGACCGGTGGGAATCGAACTCGCAGCGCAGGAATGACAGTCAAGCACCCTGCCTATTGCACCACCGAGACGTTAGAGAAGTTTTGCTAGAACGTAAAGACATGGAACACGTATGACGGCCATAGGCTGGCTCGGTGACTCGCGGCTCGAGACTACAAAGTTTACACTGTCCGTACCCGCTAGTGGTGTGACGGTATCTGTGGAACAGTTACTTTGTCGCGGTATTTTTTAATACCGTCGCGGCATCGCGCTCCACGCCGAAGGAACCAGTTACATTGGAACTGCCTTAATATCGCAAGCGGGTATGTGAAGCAGGCGCCAGGAGCGCCGTTGTCGCTGTTCCATGTACACGGTTACGGTTACTTTTAACGGAGAGCCGATTATTAGGCAAAAGGTACTTGACCGCTGTATTATTTCTGTCGCGATAAAAATTAATATGAATGGACTATTTTTTAATTAATACCGATTTTCACTGATATCAAATCATGTTTTATTGTATGGAATTTAAATTTTTCCTAATAATAGTAGGTGTAGGTAAATAAATTAACATTTGATATGAAACACAGAACACATTTTATTATAAATAAAATTATTGTATGAAAAGAAAACCAAAATAATCTTACCCAACACAGAATAAAAATCAATTCATATTCCTGGTTAGTGTTTTAAAATAATATCTGTTTAACTTTAGAGGAACTTAACCTTCTATCAGAAATAATAAGTCCGGATTTATAAAATATTCTCTCACATGAAACGCATGTAGCAATTGGAACAATGCACCTCGATAATTGTACCTATTTATTATTAGAAACATAGACGGTAGGTATACTTTTATTACGGAATAATTTGTTGCTTTTAATCGTTATTACCAAACCCTTCCTAAAAGAAATATAACTAAAGTGAAATTTCATTACCACCCACAGCATACCCTTTAGCCAGGAAATCGTTTAAAGCTGACCAAAATATACTGACAGTTATCAAGTCACCAATTTGCGCTATACGCAAATAATATTTTATTTGTCACTCATTTGTAAAATTATTATTTAAAATCAATTCTCGAAGAACGAAAATTCATTTTTACTGCTAGTCACGCTACTTACTTGCAAAAAGTTTACACAATTTAGCAGTCAAGTCAGTAGCTAGCAAGGTAGCTAGTAAAAATCTATTTTCATTGAGAAATTTCTTGAGTTCTTGACCGCCAGGAACGATAATAATAATATTCTAATATTTATTAACACAGCCTTGTAACAATAAAAACAACCAAGACCAAAAATACAAAACAAATGAAATTAATACTCATCAATTGAATAAAGCATCATCAGTCATGTTTCCACAATCCGTTATTTATATTTACTTTTTTCGTTCTAGTTCCAAACCCTCAAGATACCAAACACTTTAATAGCCGTTCCCGAAAATACCAGCGGCCAGCTGCGCGAAGGCGCCTAGCATAGTAACCGAGGGTACGGAGCATAGAAATGGAGTCCTATTTCTATGGTACGGAGGCTCACGGTGCCAGTTATAAAATTCACAAGCGTAGGGTATTTTGTCGCGGTATTTTTCTGTCGCGGTATCATTTGGAACCAGTGTTGCCAGATCAGTTTTACAGTTGGGTAGTAGATTGATGTAAAAAAAATAGTAGATTGATTAAAAAAATAGTAGATTACAAATTCACTGTCTAGCTTTAAAAAATATATACCTATTCATGGTAAAACTGAAGTAAAGCAGAACTAATACCACTAACCCCTAACAGTAAACTAATAACACCTGTTATTCGGTCGAGTAAATACGCCGACACAGACACACAAGTGACGAGTCGTAAGTAAAATGCTAATGACATTTAAACGATTCAAAGAACGAGCCGGTGAATCCCTTATATGTATATATAGAAAACTGCTTAAGCTTAAAAATAGCAACGTAATTCCCAGAGATAAAATAAAAAAGAGAGATTGCCGAATCAATGAAATTTTTTTAAGACAGTTTGCACTAGCGCCGCCAGTATCCTCGGGAAGAATTACATATGGGTTGATCGGTATTACAGATAACTGTTTTTCTGTTTATGGGTCGGTAATGTAAATTATTTCCTTATCGACTGTATGGCGCCATATTCAAAATTATTGTTTTATTTAAGCTGTGATCCGAAATATTAAATTTGCTATTTTTAATGCATTTTCATTCCGAATCATTTTTCTTGGCGAACTTTACCCATAAAATCTGCCAAAAATTATGTGTCGGAATGAAAATTCAGTAAAAATTGCAAATTCAATAATTTCGGAATACGGTTTTATTAAAATTCGCATATAATTTTTCCGTTTTTGTCATTATTTCAAATATATTCGATTATGTTTTGCCCCTATACAAAAATGAACGTGTTTCTGATATTTGAAACACAACTTTAGAGCTTACATAAGAACGTAGAGGTAAAAAGTACCTAAAAAAGATTTTTTTTAGGAGCAAAGTACCTAGTTAGTATAGGCACATTTAAATATTTCAAAGGTTTTATGCATAATTATGTAATTTTGACGAAAGTTTTGTGATGCGACTTTGTAATATTATAACGTATAATTTAATTTTTAAGCATACATTAGCGTTAAACAAACAACGTTCTTTTAAGGAAGATTGTTCCCTTTTTATATTATAAAATAGGGAAGTTTATTAATGTTAAATAAAACACATTTGATTATAATAAATATATATAATTTTTATTTTAATCTAAACCTCAAAAACCGAAAAAAAGTGAAATGTGGGTTCTCAGGAGGATTAGCCCTTATAGAACAGTTTCTATAAAACAAGGATTACATGTACTTGTGGATGGAGTGGGTTGGGTTGGTTATATGGGGGGAACATTGTGGGAAGTGTGAGGAAGTCTAATTAGAATATCACTGATAATTTTGATTCGAGGCTTTAAAAAGGGTACCGCAAAGCTAGTTAATCTCCTTTGTGACGAATCTGCAAAGTTTTTATCTTCAAAATGGTCTCCACACAAATACATTCTAGTCGACTTATCATTTAAATTCATCATAATCTAGAGCCATTCTTCGCGTTTTTTCGAATTATTTTCAGGAACAATAAAAAAGTGTTTATTTGTACCTCCATTAGCCAGGGGTGTAGAACACTGATAACGAAAAATTTAAATTTTTTTTAAACTAGTCTCTGACCACACAATTACTATATTTAAAATTATTACCTATTATTATTCTGTACATGGATTACGGCAAAAAAGATTTCCAGAAATTAGAAAAATAATCTAGGCTATACTATACTTATTATGTTACGTAATATATCAAGAGATGGTTGAGGATTCCTTATAATACGAATATTTGGGCCTTTTATTCATTTTCCCATTGAATATCGATCTCTTCAACATTAGCCTGAAAGTATGCGCCTGCATTATTTCTATTGGAAGCCAAACAGGAAATAAGGACTAAGAGTTTTGCATCAATCAGTGTGGATCCAACTCCAGTAGGGTTTGGACTTCAACATCAGTAAGAATACGAATTGGCCAGGGTCAGACTTTGTTTAACACTTAACTAAAAAGAAAACAACATTAAACAGACGGTACGGCAAGGCCGCACATACTTTCTCTCTCGCTCATATGATTCTGCCACAGAACTAAAAAAAAATGGGACATAGGTAGTTCCGCCACAAAACTAGGAAAAATTGGAATGTGAAAGTTTCCACTAGTAAAGTGGCTTTATCTTATTTTTCCTAGGAAAACTAAACAAATGCATAATTATTTCCCTTACTAATTGGTAAATAAGTACAGAGTGAATAAAATCGTTAAAGCCGTTATCGATAAAATCGATTTTTTTCCATTTTTGTTCCAAGGGTATAGTGGCCTTTACCGATTTTTCCCGGAAAAAATGGTGCAGTATCTACGTGATTAGTCTTACTAAATGGTAAACATGTAAAAAATTTAAATATAATCGTTAGAGAATTTTTAATTTTTTTTTTCTTCATATAAACTACTTACCCTTAATTTTGAGGAGAAAAAAAACTGAAAAAAAAGTTCTGGATATATTCACCAGAAACTTCCAAATACCGATTTTGGTGAAATCGACTTAACGGTTTTGGAGATAAGCTGTGTGACAGATAGACGTACACACAGACACCCACATAGACACACATTTTCTTGGTACTTGTTTACTACTATATCCCCCCCAACACCCACTTTTGACTAAATTTTTGTAAAGTATGAATAAGTTAGTACTTATCTAAATAGATATTTATGATTAAAATTATTTTGCGTAAATGATTTATAATTAAAAAGATATATACAGGGTGATTCACGAAGATGGTCTATTAAGTATCTGAGGAATGAGTTTTCCGATTTTCTTTAGTCTGTGGCCATACCATCCCTTAAGCTATACAAGCGCGCGTAACGCGCTTGTCTCTTTACTTTGGTACTTTTTTAGTTCCACTTTTTGAAATATGCACCTGACCTGAGACATTTAGCTACTTGAAAATCAAGAATGTTAGTCAAGTAGTGTGACAACATTGCAAGTAAATTTTCATAATTAAAGTAAAATTAGGAGTGTTTCGCGTTAAAATATATTGGAAATTGGAAGACTAAACAGCCAGTGATTATTTTTCAATATTTGGCGTCAAAAGAGCTTTGCGCAATATGTAAAGTGTCACAAAACACTTCTAATACTATCTAATACATGTCACACAAAGAAAATTGCAAAATTCGAAAAATGCGCAAAGTAAAAATTTACCGATCATTTTTCATAAAAGGTATTACTATGCATTAGTAACTTTTGGTAAGTTTGGTTTTTGCGCCAAGTAATTTCAGTTGAAACTGCTTATTTAGACCCTACATTAATAATTTTGTACAAAATTATGTCAATGTTAGGTGTTGGGATATACTAAATATTTTAGAGATACCTAGAGGTAATTATTTAATAAATCTCCAACATATTTTATATAAATTTATTGTTTTTTAAATTTATAAACCATTTGCGCCAAATAATTTTAATGGAATTTATCTATTTAGACACTAATCTAATCATATTGTGCAAAAGTAATTCTAAGTTAGGTGTTAGGGATATACAAAACTTTTTTTTTTTCAAAATTTTATGTTTTTAGGACTCTAGGGGTCATGGTTCGTCGAGATTTGCAAAAAAAATAAATTCGATATTTTGGACGATTACAATATTTTCTCTATAGCCCTATATACGCGAGAGAGTAAAAATAAATTCTGGACAACGCCAATTTTACAAAAAATTTGCTACTCACTGTATAATTTGGAACAAACATCCTCTAGCGGCAACTATCAGCTAAGTATGGTATAGAAATGCAATATTATTTGCTTGGTCTTCAAAATATTTGGTTAATACAAAGACATAAGAAATGTACCGCGGTAGCGGAAATATATCGTATTCGATTATTTCTAAGGCCATATTCCAGTTACAATAGATATTTTGGTCTACATTCTCTCTGAAAAGCAAAAAGTTTCCCGCGGAAAAAATCAACGAATTTTCTGTAAGCCTATCCTATATTAACTGCGAACTATAGAATTTCAGAGACATTATACTTACGCTTTAATTGTTTCAACTTTACTTAAAAATAAACCACACTATTTAAGCAAATATTAACAGGCACAAAAGTATTACCCGTTGTTAACAAATTAAATAATCACTTTTGATCGAGATTCAAATTCAAATCAAATGTCACGCTGACTCACAGGTGGGTAAGCTGTTCAAAATTTTAGTTTCAACGATTGCCACCAAACGCAACACTCCTCGGGAATGCGCAATGAATAAGCGGTCTTAAAAACTTCCGTATCATTCGGCAATCTCTCTTTAGATATTTATTTATCTCTGGACCTCTATTAAAAAATCAAAATAGTGCAGCGTTGCCACCTAGAGATACACAAAATTTCAAAATTAGCGGGTCTAAAACATTGATTTGTATAGGAGTGGATAAGCAATAGCCGCCTGTCGCACTATTCAAAAGTGGCAACCTATGGGTGAAAAAACAGGTTTCTGCGCATGACAAAATCGACGCAAAATGGAAAAACGTAAACAAAGAAGATACCGTTTCGTTATGCGCACTAAAACACTTGCCGTCTCAGCAGGCGTCGGTCAGGACCGAACTTGGCTTTTGTCTTTGACGTGTTTTCGTTTTGACGGCGTGGCGTTTTGAGTTAATAATTCGAGTTCTTTACTTTCTTTGACTTTCTTTGGACCTAGTGTCTGTTGTTGCTTAATTCGTTTTAGTTTAGTTGTTCACGTTTGTGGTTTGTGCTTACCCTATTTTGATTTTCGTTTAAATTGAACAATACGCACATAAACAATGGGCGATATTACCAAAATAGAATCCCGAAAGTGTATGGTTGGTTGTGTTTTGTAGCAGTAGAGGTAAAATACCCGTGATTTCCTATTGCAAGTAAGTCTAATTATTATAAGTATTACTTATTTATACCTTATTGG
>JAEQML010080384.1:0-11607 GCA_016904865.1 Pissodes strobi | reverse complement strand
TTAAACTGTGATTCATTAATTGTAACGTTTATGAAATATATTATTGTTATTGTTAATATATTAGACTCTTGATTATCTTGGTATCTTACCGGATAGGACTGGCTGGTGTGCCCAGAAAGCGCACTGCGAATTTTTCATCGCGATTTTCGGATCAAACCGTGTATTATTAGGCTTGCTTTTCACGCTTTTAGTGATCAGTAAAGGCCGCATAGAGCTTTTTGTAGCAAATTTCCTAGTTTCCGGGGACGGACCCCCGGCTTTTAAAGCCTTAAAAATGGAACAGGACGACGATTGTGCGTCCCTGCAATCTGTAGATATTAAAACGAGTGCACCCAGCGATAGAGTACTTGATAAATGTAGGTATATCCACAGCAAACTAGCGAAAAACACCGAAAACTGCGCTGTGTGCGCTAAATCACACGCAGAGCTACAAAGCGCTACGGGGAAAAGCACAACCTCAATTATCCCTCAATTAAACTTGGCTATTGATCACCTTAAGGCATTCCATCAGCTCAAACCCTGTTCTAGCACCATAAGAAACGTCAAATCTAAGATTGATACGGGAAGAAACGGCAACAAAAAGAGCCGCAAAGAAGAGCCCCTTGATATGGACGTGTCCAACGAGGAGAGCAGGAAGAGGCAGGCACAGAGTCCTCTTGAGAAAAGCCTAGCCACTAGCGACCAAGAGAGTAGAATACTAGATGATTCTGCTCCCCTGGTATCTGAAAACGAAAAGGAACCTTTCAAAATGCCTTACAAAACCATAGGCTTCAAGAAAAACGTCAAAGTAGTCAACCTCAACTTTGGAGAACCCTCCAAAATAACTACACAAAACAGATATGAGGCGCTGTCCGACTTAGAAGACGATAGCAGTGTCATATCTACGTCTGTTGAAAACCAGGTAAAGAAACCCCCAACCCGAACCAGCTCAAGGCTAAGAAAGAAGGCGCAAGCCACCCTCAAGGTTAAACCTGGCCCGCCACCCCCGATTGTCCTGCAGGGCAAAATAACTAGCCATAGAAAACTGCAGGATGATATGCACCGCCTGCATATAGACAAATTTTCAATTAAGTACGCGAAAAATAGTACTATAATTTATATAGAACAAGAAAAGGATTGGCAGGTGTTCAAGCGCAACTGCGACAGTGAAGAGCTCAAGTATCACTCGTATGCAGAACGAAACCAAAAAACAAGGGCTTTCGTTTTACGGGGGTTGGATGGAGACATTCCAATCGCCGAAATCAAAAGACAAATACAGGACGAACATGAATTAGCCACCAAAAACGTATTTGAAATGCGGAAAACGCAGGTGCCACTGTATTTAGTAGTGTTTGACGCCACAGTCACACTCAAAAAACTTCAACAAGAAGTAAGAACTCTTATGAATATTAAGATATCATGGGAAAATCGTCGCAGCTCCAAGCCCATCATGCAGTGTCGTCGTTGCCAGGGGCACGGTCACTCGATGACTTATTCTAAAAGGGACTTCAAGTGCTCAAAGTGTGGTCAGGGGCATGAAATAACTTCATGCACCTCTGACACTGTCAGGTGCGCAAATTGTGGCGGCCCACACCGGTCAATTAACCCTGATTGCCCGGTGTACACTTATAAATTAAATCAGTTACAAACTACAAATGCAGCTAAAACAATCCCTAAGCAGAACTTCCTTCCAGCTCCCTTGCCCGCCACGCCGGCCTGGCAGGGGCAAGGACGACAACATCAAGGCCGGGGTATAAAACCAAGCCACCCCCCCCACAGACAACAGCAGGAGCGACGGCCACCTGCCAAACCGGTTCAAGCCATCAACTACGAAGCCGACTTCCCAAACACTTTGGGAGCCGCCCCTCAGCAGGCACCTACAGATCAGAGGCCAAACAGGGTAGGTACCACCCCAGCAAATATCACTGATCATATCTCTAACCTGCACAATGTTGTCAGCGAAATAAATTCGCTAGTCAACATCTCCGAATTGTTCTTTGCATTAGACGAATATTGTTCAATGCTGAAATCCTGCAACGGCGACAAGATGCGAATAATGCAAGGAACAATTCAATTTTTCACACATGAAATTAATAAGTACAACATATAATTGATGATCTTATTTTCCAATGTTTGTCATACATGTATTATCCTGGAATTGTAACGGTATCAGGCAAAAACTCGGCGAATTTAAGCATTTTTTGTATAGCTCCAACTTTCAGGTTGTTTTTCTACTCGAAACTTTTTTGCCAGCAGACTTTTTGCCAAAAATCCGAGGGTATACCGTCGAGCGGCTCGATAGGCGTGCCCGCGGAGGAGGAGTGGCCTGTCTGGTGCATAGGTCGCTGAGATATAAAAGGAAATCTCGCCTAATCTCGCGCATTGAATACGTGTCTATCGAACTAGACGGCGGCCTATGCATCACCGGCGGTTATGCTCCACCAGCACTGCGACTAACCCAAAACGACTTTACTGTTTTCTTAGAGCCCGGCAAGAAGTCACTTTTAATTGGCGACTTTAATGCCAAACATATCGAGTTTGGCGATGCATATACTACTCACAAGGGCACTGTTCTGAGAAACACGTTAGAAAACAACCTGGAAATCCTGTATCATCGAACAAATTATCCAACCTTCCATAGTGGAAACCGGTCTTCGTTCCTGGATGTAGCAATGACCCGGGGAATGGCAGGTGTTGCGTTGCCTAAAGTCATTAGCAACTTTAATTCGGATCACTTGCCAATTAAGACGAGCCTAAGTAACGCTAAGCGGCCGGAAGCCTATGGGACTTATATATCCTATAAAAATCTGAATTGGCGAGTGTTTCGACAAAGGCTAAACGAGGCAACTGTCATCCCGCGGCAAATTGAAACCATCCAGGAGCTTGAGACAGAAGTTGACACTCTAACCCGCAACATCCGGCACGTCAGAGACGCTTTATGTCCTGTAGTCAGGAAGAAACCATTCGTGGAAACTCTTCCTGACGAAATCATAAACCTAATCAGTTTCCGGAATCGAATTCGGCGCAGATGGCAGAGAAATTGCGCTGCAATTGACAAGACCAGGGTCAACGCTCTTACGGACCAGATCAGGGAGAATATCCGTAAATACAGGGAAGCGGCCTGGATGAAGTTTGTGAACGAGCTCGGCACGGACGACGGTTCCCTGTGGAAGCTTGCAAGACAGGTTAGAGGAGGCCCAGTTCAAATTCCCGCCATTCTACACAATGGCGAGGATATCCTTAATGACCGTGGGAAGACTGAGGCCTTCGCTGACTTTCTTGAGAGTGTACATGGGGAAATACCGGACACCGTGCCATTGCACGCTCAAATCACAGAGGAAATAAAGCCCTTTAAAAAACGATATCCAATTCCGCCCCCTGTAATGGAGAAACTCCTGGTTACCCCGTCTGAGCTTCGCAGTGCTCTCTGTCGTCTGCCAAAGAATAAGGCTCCGGGACCTGATACAATCCCTAACCTTCTCCTTAAAAACATCCCTACCAAAACCTTGATTCAACTAATGCATATTGTGAACGCTATACTTCGCCTACAACATTTCCCTAAATCCTGGAAGATCGCGTACGTGGTACTGTTCCCCAAGCCCGGGAAAGACCTTAAGCTTACCAGCTCTTATAGGCCTATTTCTCTTCTGAATACATTGAGCAAACTCACCGAGAAGCTCTTATTGCCCAGGATGAACAGGATAGCCCTGAACCGTCATGTACTCCCCCGGGAGCAGTTCGGTTTTCGCAGCGAGCATAGCACTTGCATGCTTGCTGCGAAGATCGTGCAGGATATATATGACGGATTCAACATAGGGCATTGAACATCCCTATTACTCCTGGACATTGAGAGAGCCTTCGACCGGGTATGGCATGATGGCTTGCTGCATAAGCTATTCATAAAACACAGCTTCCCATTGCACTTCGCAGCGCTATTAGAGTCGTACTTGGCCGGGCGCGCCTTCTCGGTGCGTATAGGTAAGTCCTTCTCATCCCGGAGAAATATTAAGGCGGGGGTGCCTCAGGGAACGGTACTATCGCCACAGCTATTTAGTTATTACATAGCAGATCTTGCCTCCCACCCTGAAACGTCCTTAGCGTTCTACGCGGACGACACAGCCCTCTATTCCCACTCCTACACCGCGCAGGAGGCGACAAACAAGTTAAGTGCACACATGGAGTTAATAACTCAATTTTATTCCGACTGGAAGATACGTCTCAACCCCGGTAAAACGGAGTTGGCCGTGTTCGCCAGAAAGTTTACCAATATTGAAACCGCCCCTATCCTAGTCAACAACATCCCCATCCATCTTAAAAATCCTGTAAAGTACCTGGGAATCATTCTTGATTCAAAGCTCAACTTTAGCAAGCACATAAGTCATGTGCATGTCAAAAACAGGGACGCCCTGCAAAAGTTGAAGCCTTTGATCAGGAATGGTTCCTGTCTAAGCCCCTCAAATAAACTCATCCTTTATAAATCCATTATTAGGCCCTACCTGACGTATGGTGCACCGGTCTGGTGTTCGGTGGCCGACACACACCTCAAAAGACTGCAAATATTGCAAAACAGGCATTTAAGGGCTGTATTCTCGGCGAGTCGGTACACTAGAATACGGGACTTGCACGCCTGGGCAGGTATTGATTACATCAACGAATATGTTGATAAAATGGCGTGCAAGTTTTATACATCTGGAATACTCGGCTCGCCGAGAACTGCCCATATTGCAGATTTGAGGTTTGAGTCGGTCGGCAGACCCAGACACGGTCCCATACACCGAAAAACGTCGATATTCTTCCAGGCGCCACGGCCGCCCGAATAATGGATTTTCCTATCACCCCTCATCCCTAAAACTCACCCCTATCCACCCCTTCAGCGCCCCTGGGGTCGTCACGAAAATGCCGATACCAGGAGCACAGAAGTTGGACATCCCGAAATCATAGTCTATCGCTGCCCGAGGTGAGCCCCCTCCATCGCGCTGAAAACGCGGTGGGCGGGGCTTGTTAAGGGACCTCGACGGACTATATTTACGGTCAAAAATCCGAACCATAGCAGTCTTAACACTGCTTTCGAGTCGTCTCCATGCTCCCCTGCTCCGGCAGGCGAAGTATGGTCTAGCGCGCCGAGACTATGCCTGATATCATGTTGCAATTCTCACCTCACTGAAGCTAGAATAACCTAGCTTCCTACCTTTCTACCCTATGTGTATGAATGTGTGTGTTTGACCCGTATATGTGTGCGTATGTTATACCAAAGAATCGTGAAATGGGGTTTTTCCCCATGTTATTACCCCTCATCTATCCCTATCCCGGAAAATAAGTCACCAGTTCCATTGCCATCCGTGTTGTACTTGTTAATGCAAAATTTCTGAAAGGCAATAGCCTAAGTAGAACAGTTACTTGCTGGGATGGTACCTTACTACTAGCCGAAACATGGCTAGGGCTTAACATCGGCCCATTTTGAATGTACACTGCGTGCTGAGAGGTGTCTGAGGCGCCTGTAGGGCGCTCGTAGCCTATCCGTACTATGTGTCGCCAAATATATAGCCATGTATAGTAGTCTAAGGTATATATTATCATTGTTAACTACCTATTAATAAATGTTGCTTGCTTGCTTGCTGAATCAATACATTTAAAATTAATAAACCGATGAGTGCAAAATACAGCATATTTTTTCCTAAATGCGGTATATAAATGAAATTTTAAAAATATTTGACATTGGCAAAATCAAACTGTTACAACTCCCCCCTCTCCTTCAAAAGGAGGGAGACTTAGAAGAAGTTAACCGACGATAATAAGTTAATTGAGGTAGATAATTTAAAGCACTTATGTGACGTAAGGGTATACCCTACAGCTAACCTATAGTAATCCTATAGTATATTACAGTAACTTCAAAGGTACCTCATAAAAAAAAATGATAAGCCACCAGCTAATTTAAATGTCACCGATTTCCAAATTAAATCAGTACATTAAGCATTAAGAATAAAAATAAAAAATGAAGTAATTAATATACTTGAATATTTTCATTCACTATAGGGTACTATTCAAAGCAATGGCACCAATAGATTGAACCATTAAATTAAAAAAAAAAACAAAAAAAAATCGAGGGTAAGCATCATTATATTCAAGTATTAGAATCAAAACCGAGATAAAAACCAAAGATAATAAAATCAAAACAAGGGGCTGCTGTCGATATAACATCTGATGCCAAGGAGCGACGTTGCCATTTCAAAATGGATAATATTCCTGGAAAGGGAGACTGTTCAAAAGTGATGGCAGACGATTGTGATATGTGTAAAAAATTAGTTAGGGAAAATGAACAAGCTCTTTGCTGTGATATATGTGAAAAATGGAATCACAGAACATGCCTTCCTTAACATGGCGAAAACCACGGATTTGCGTTATGAAAAAAATGCAGATGCTGAATGGAAATGCGAAAAATGTAAAAACAAAAAGCAAAATAAGAAAGATGAATACACAATAGGCGCTATTATGACCAAATTAAATGAGATGGATAATAAATACCAAGTTATTCCGAAAATATGAAGAACAAATAAAAATAAAAAAAGAGCTTAGAGATGAGATTCAGGATATTAGAAAGCAGCAAATTATAACGAACAACAAGGGTTAAATAATAACATGATAATTCAAGGAATTCCATACAAGGAAAACGAAAACCTAGATGTAATTATCGACAAATTGGCATCCAAATTAAATGTCCCGAAGATCCCTAGTAACAGTATAAATAATGCATTAGGTTGCGATACGCAAAGAAAACAAAACAACACTAATTAGAACAATATTCAAAACTGGAGAAGACAAGAAAAAAAGGATGATAGCAAAGAAAATTATCACTTACAAATAGGGATATAGGAGGATATGCAGACAAAGTATAATATTGAACGCTTTAAAAATGCTAAACAATATAAACAAGAAAACGGCTACAAATATTTGTGGATAAATGACGGGAAAATTCTACTCCGAAAGGATGAAAATAGTAAGGTTGAATTGGTGGAAAGCCATAAAGATAGCCATATCTCAGAAATAAATCCTTACAACTTTCTTACCGCCTAGAATTGGACTGCCAATGGGCTGATTTCTAGATTATATAATCTTGCACAGTTCGTGTGTATCTCGGTGTGTATCTTCTCTGGTAACTCTTAAAATAAACAATCTAGAAGTAGCTTCGAAAATTACCCTGTGGAGTTCAAAATGTTATAAGGAGAAATATCCTCGTACTCTTAACGAGAATTTTAATGAACATATTATGGAATTATTATGTTATCACATTCAAAATGTTTTAAACCTGATTATATTCAGAAATTAATCACATTATGAACATATATTGCGATGCGTTAAATATTTTATCCATAAACGAACCAGGAACATAAAATTGCGTATTTATGCAAACCTCGCAAGCGAGACCGTGGTGAAATGGAAAATATTGACGTTTTATTTAAAATGATTTATGACATCAAAAATATTAATCGTTTATTGGGAAGAAAATATTTTAATTGACTGGATTATATTATATAATCCATAATGATAATAACTGAAAATTATTTTGGCAGCGTCGGTCACTTCTCCAAAATTATTGAGATAGGTACATCTATATTTTAGTAGCTAAATACAACATCGATGATATTATTATATAGTCTATAATTCGCTAGGTAACTCGATTTTTTCATTTTTGAGAAAAACATAGTTTAGATTTTCTCTAGCCGCAAGGCCACGTAAGATACAAAACCAAAGTAAAGTGCTATTTTATAGTAAAAATCGTATTTGAGGGGTGTCTCACACCCGGGAATTCATGTACGTTTGACATGGGAATACGTGGGATTACTATGGGAGTACTTGGCATTACCGAGATTATCGTGGCAGTACTTAGGATTACGATACATTACTTGGAATTACCCGACATTACGGTGGGATTACACGGTATTACTAGGAAATACTAGGGATTACGAGTGGGATTATTTGGCATTATCGTATTATTTACATGGCAGTACAGAGTACAAGGCATTTTTCGTCGACATTTTGTGTGTTTATTTAGGTGGTTTGTGTCTTTGTTTGCGTGTTAAACTTATTTTACCTACACCTATTTTTTATAACTAAAGTAATACAATGATGTAAGTAAATAGACCTATAATGTATTAAAATAATTGGTATATCCTAATATCTTCGATACGGGCTTCGATAATATTGTTACGGCTAGCCTAACAACCATCCGAACGTTTTTGTGCTACCCTATAAAACTAGCCGCCCCGCCGCCGTGTCCCTCGCTTCTCTGTCTGTATGAATCATTGACCGGCACGCCGCGAAGTTTCGGGATAGCTGGAATTGTCTCGATGGCCTCGTCGAGATCATATAGAGTGGCCTCGGAATACTTCCCGAATATCCGTGATGGATTGGAGATTATATATAAGCAGACCTAAGGCCAACGTTAGTCAGTCGGTTAGTTAGTTCAGTTCAGTTAATCATTGGGTGTTGAATAGTTATTAGTGGTAAAGTTATAAGACTAGTTTAGTGAGTTATATTGTATACAGTGGTAGTGAATAAAGAGAGTATTAGTTGAAAATAGCAAAGTTGTAATTCTGTTAAGAACCCACGGGAAAAACGTAACATTTGCTGTCAGAAGTTGGATTGTGAAGGGACCGGACTTGCGAAGTATTTTTCGAGGAAAGAAGTACAAGTACGTCAACGAGACCGTTTGATTAGTGGATTCTGATAAAATTTTATAACTTTCTATGGTCAATACAAGGCAACAAACGGCGGAAATGGAGCAAATAAATAAAATGTTGGCTGATTTTATGGATAATTTAAATGCTGAGAGGCGAGCGGATCGGGAAGAGGAAGAACGTAAAAAGCAGATAGAACAGGACCGGCTTCAGAAAATTTTTCAAGATCAAGAAGACACAAGGAAAGCAGAACAGGACCGGCTTCAGAAGATTTTACAAGATCAAGAAGACAAAAGGCAAGCAAAACAGGACCGGCTTCAGAAAATTTTACAAGACCTGGAAGATAAAAGGCAAGCAGAATAGGACCTGCTAAAGACAAGTTTACAAGATCAAGAAGATAAAAAGCAAGTAGAACAGGAGCGGCTTCAGAAATGGATGTTGGTTGTAGTGGTAGGCGAGCAAGGAAAATTACAGAAAATATTGGACGAAAAATTTGAAAAAGAAGTAGGTGATATACAAAAAGAAGTCGGATATGCACAAAAAGAAGTTGGAAGTGTACAAAAAGAAGTAAGAAACGTACAGCAAGAAATGAGGAATCTACAAGCAGAATTTATCAGACTAAAAAATCAAGGACCCACCGAGAGGTTATTCGCCACAGGACATAACATCAAACCTCCAACGTATGACGGTCAAACATCCTGGACAATGTACAGAAGCTAATTTGAAGCCGCTGCTGTTGCCAACGGTTGGAATAACGAAGAAATGACTACGTCACTAGTGGTAGCGCTTCGTGGGTCTGCCCTGGAACTACTGCAGACCATTCCCATCAGCCAACAAGGGAAATATGACATACTTGCAGCTGCCCTGGAGAGACGATTTGGAGACCAACATAGAAGACAACTGTATCAGGCACAAGTTAAGTCCCGATATCAGAAGCCTGGTGAAAACCTGCAAGAATTTGAGGCAGACATTAGACGTCTCATTCAATTGGCCTACCCGGGAGCGACAGAGGAATTTCAAGAGGAACTTGCTGCCCAATATTTCGTGGATGGTATTAGAGATCCAGAAACTCAGAAAATGCTACGCCTAGCCAAATTTGATAACAGCAGTGAAGCTTTGGGTCGAGCCCTAGAAATCGAGGCAGCCTGTAACATCTCCAAGCCAAAAATCAGGGCCGTATCCATCCAGGAGGAAATGCCGACGAACAGCTGTGAATTAACTGAGATGGGCGAAATTTTGAAGAAATTAACCGAAGTTCTTCAGGTCACGGGGAGATTCCGAGAGTCACTAGAAGTTAGGCCATACAACCTGTGCTATAGATGTGGCAAGACTGGACACTTCAAAAGGGACTGTTGAGTACAAAGATTGCAGGAGCCAATAGAAGATAGGCCACATAGCCGAAATACATCAAATCAGTGCTATAGATGTGGAAAGACTGGACATTTCAGAAGGGACTGTCGAGTACCGATATTCCGGGAGCCAACAGAAGTTAGACCATGTAATCAAAACGCTATAAATCAGTGCTATAGATGCGGCAGGACTGGACATTTCAAAAGGGACTGTCAAGTACAAAGATTCCGGGAGCCACTAGAAAGGCCACGTAATCGAAATGTTTCAAATCAGTGCTATATATGTGGCAAAATTGGGCATTTTAAGAGGGACTGTCGAGTACAACTACGACCTACAGCTCCATCCAGAGACAACAGCAGTTCAAAGCCAAGTCAGGAACAGTTGAAACAATATAAATTTTAGGCTAACCACAGGGAAGGAAGATGGCATAGTAATACAGATGCTTTATCCAGAAGGTCATGTGAGGATAATTATAAACATCGCCAAAGAATTGACCAACGAGAAGGAATCACTCCCATTAGGCGAATCAAGTTAAAGGTTGATCAGCAGTGGACCACAGAGCAACTAAAGAAAGATCAGCTTGAGGATAATGAAATAGCACTGCTACTAAAAGCTAAGGAAGAACGTCAACCAAGACCAAGCTGGAGAGATATTTCAACTAAGGGATCTACTTTTAAATCTCTGTGGGCTCAGTGGGACTCCCTGGTAGTTGAAAATGGACTCCTTAAACGAGCCTGGGAAAGCGCCGATGGCAAAGTAGTGAAGACGCAGTTAGTGGTACCAAGGAAGAGGGTATCGGAAGAAAGTTTGGTGCTCATCTCGGAGTTAATGGAATGATGGATAAGATCCGCGACAGATTTTACTGGGTCAACTACTGTCAGGATGTGAAATCATGGTGCCAGCAGTGCTCAACCTGTGCCTCAAGTCAAGGACCCCAGACAAGATCCAGTGGGAAGATGAAACAGAATGATGTGGGACTACCGTTTGAACGTCTCGCCGGTGACCGAATGAAGGCTCGATATAATCTGCAAGCTAACTCTAGGGGATTTCGGATGAACGATAAAGTCTGGTTATATAATCCGCAAAGGAAGACAGGAAGATCTCCCATGCTAACACCAGTATGGGAAGGACCCTATACGGTCATCAAAAGAATTAATGACGTTGTGTATAGAATTCAGCGTAGCCCCAGAAGCAAACTGAAAGTTGTCCACCTCGACAGGTTGAAAGCATATCACGGACATGAAGTAGCTGATCGGGACGATCAGAATTAAGAGGGAGGCAATGTTACGGCTAGCCTAACAACCATCCGAACGTTTTTGTGCTACCCTATACAACTAGCCGCCGTGCCCCTCGCTTCTTTGTCTGTATGACTCATCGCCCGGCCGGACGCGAAATTTCGGGATCGCTGGAATTATCTCGATGGCCTCGTCGAGATCATATAGAGTGGCCTCGGAATACTTCCTGAATATTCGTGATAGATTTAAGATTATATATAAGCAGACCTAAGGCGAATGTGAGTCAGTTCAGTTCAGTTAATTATTGAGTGTTGAATAGATATTAGTGGTAAAGTTATACGAGTAGTATAGAGTGTTAAATTGTATAC
>JAEQML010080383.1:0-11607 GCA_016904865.1 Pissodes strobi | reverse complement strand
GTGTATTTATATAATTATTATATTCGCTGTATTATAGTCTATACTCCATATAAAGGCCTTTCATTAATTAATTGAATCAATAGTTCTGTCTATGAGAGCGCGCCATGTTCAGAAAAGTTTATTACTCCTATTATAAGTCAATATTATCTTTTGCATACATCGAGTAATGAAAATTAGAAAGGGCGTGGCACCGCCCCGATGAAGGATAATTCCATTGGACGTAGTAGTATCTATTACTGCTACGTTGTCGTTGTACAAAATAATAATTTTAATAATCAATGCGTTAATACATCAATAGTCATGGTGACAGCGACACCGTTCTATGAATAAATAAGACGTAGATAATTAAGATGGGATTAAATTTAATGGTAAAGATGGCACCTGGGAACGTTTAGAATTATTGCTTGGTGAGATGCGAGTAATTTGAGGATATTTTCTCACCAAACATTTTTTTGGTAGTAGTTTTTTATTTTGTCCTTAAAAAAATTGACACTCGATTACTTTATCAATAGAAACCAAATTTATCAGGAAAAATATGAATGATTTTATCATGTGATCTGATTATTCATCCAAACCGGGGTCCATACTTGGTACTACATCACCAGATACTCGTTCGTACCTTACTTTGAACGTCTGGGAGAAGCCTTTAATTATTATAGAAAGGATCCGAGAATGTCTGAGGCAAGTAGTTCAAATTCAGTTTATCATACGTCTCCAGAATCGTCGTACAAATAGAGTATCGCTTAACGAAATCAGTTAAATCCTAGGAATATTTAAGCATATATAACTACTTATACAGGATGTCCAGGGTGACCCATTTCCTAACCTTGAAATGTTAGTGGCAATTGATTCCTATTGCCCTAGTGCGTTTTCCAATGTGAAAAAATTATATTACCTTAAAATTGACAAATGCATTGACTTTAAAATTAAGGCTATAAGCTTGGAAGATGTTTTTGAGAGAAAATCTCACATTTGTCACTAAAAATGTCATCGGAAATTGACGGTATACTAGAATATTTACTTAGTAATCTTAGCTACAACATTAATGCTATTAATATAGCAATTTCTGAATGTGTCAAAAAAGGCCTAAGAGGTGCAAAGATCTATATCCTATCAGATAGTCAAGCAGCCTTAAAAGCGCTAGCATCTAGCAGAATCACTCCCGGCTAGTGTGGGATTGTCGGATAGCTGCACATCAACTGGCAAACAAAAACAGACTCACCCTAATGTGGGTACCAGGGCAGGAGAGTGTGGACGGCAACGAAGCCGCTGACCAGCAGGCATGCAATGATGCACAGCCTACCATTTGCTGGCCTGAAACATTCTGTGGCATCACTAAAGGTAATGAATGAACTCAGAAATGGGAAAAATACGGAGACACATTGGGCCAATGCACCTGAGCAGAGACAGGCCAAAATACTCATCTCTCACTCGCTTAACTACACAAAAAAGCTTCTCAGAGAGTGCAGAGCACCCACTCTGCGAATGTCAAGCACTGAGTCGCCAAAGATTGAGCCATCTCGAAATTACCCTTGTAGCACCTGGAGATCTAAATGCTTAACCCTCGAAATATTCTGAGGTTCTCGAAAGAGATAAGAATTTTCGTGTAACTTAGAAGGGTATACACAAAATATCAATTGAGGTCGACGTGTTGAAGGGCAAATCTTACCGAGCCACCCCTCTACCATAAACTGGCCAAGGATGAGCTTCCGGAGATTGGAGGGAGAACTTTATAATACCTATTTTTAATTAATTATAATACCTATGGTAAATGTGTAACTAATTATGGGAGCATATCTAAACAATCAGCAATCCCTAAGTTGCTCGCTAGCCTTTTGTGCAATTAATTAAGTTGGATGTGTAAACAGTTTATTGACTCACGACCGTCTTCAGTTTGGTTTCATAGGAGACAGTCCTGCCGAACGCCTTGAAGAGGGGTTGTCAGGCCGATGCCACTACACTGACTTGTCTAGGACGTTTGAAAGGGCGAATCATAGTTTACTGCTATAAGGGATCGGTGAGGTGGTTCTAGAGGGGGCGAATACAAGGAGCGAAGAAGATTGAAGACTGGTAACATTGAGGTTACGTCGGGTGTGTCTCAGGCTATTATTCGGCCCGTTTCGTCGTGATATTAAAAATTATCGTGGTGACTGTGAGTACTTACTTTATACTGATGATCTGAAACTGTTTACAATTATTAATACGATTAAGGGATTCCACATTGCTCCAGCAGCTATTTCATGATGGTCGGAGCTCAATGGATTGTCCCTAAATGTTGAGGAATACTTTTCCATCAGCTTTTTTTAAACACAAGAAAAAAACTGTGAGAACTACTTATAAAATTAATGATTTTCCCATCTTATGACTGCCCTTCGGAAGAAACTAGTCCCATCCAGGACAGATACTATTTAAGGTATACCTCCTAACCTAGATAAATCATATCTTTCGACCATGAAATCTGGCTGCAACGGCTCGCTTTAGCTCACATATAATGTTGCGCCTGATCACTGCTCTTTGTTACCAATCTACCGCTTTTAGAATTTTGTCCGCCCGATCAGAGGCAAAGAATTGCAGGGTCGTCCGGTCCCTATAGCGAATTGTGCATTTTTTTATTCTGAGATCTATAGTTTGAAATTTCTGAAAACAGCAGCGTTGGCATATATTGAAAGATTCCTTATGACATTCGTACACCCCTATATACACCGACAACTGTGGTTATACGTTAGGTATATTAGAATTCCTCCACCCTGCCGCCCCTCCGCCCTCCCGTTTTTAGCATTGTTCGACCTCAATGGTAATTTGAATAATAGGTATCTATCTTCATTTACATCGACTCTGAGGCCTGTAAACCACGCCGCACCGCATACAGGACATTTCAGCGATCTCATATACATCCGTCACTGTCCTGTGCAGCGGTACAATACACGGTCTTCCGAAATAATGCGATTAATTCGATGCTGGCCTGTTCGCATCTCATCCGTGGCAGGACGGCAAGGATACAGCCATCGTCGATAGCAGGACAATGTCGACATATCCGGTGTTAGGATCTATGGACTTCCGGGGTCGGATGCATCCGTATAGGGCGGTTAACCCCGAGATCCCTTATTTCCACGCGTTTAATAGACTTTCTGTCTTTGCGACGTGAACTTTGACAGATTATGAGTAACTACTCTATAAAAAGCCCTTTTTAGTATAGAAGCAGAAAAGAGATCATGATTACATGTTTTAGATTAGTTTACATTATATTGGGGTCAGTAAATTTGTAAATGTCAGAGAAATCAAGCTCTGGACCGAGGTTCCTTTAAAAAAACGTAAGTTGCAGCTGCACAGAAATGTGATCATGTGTGTAAAATAATGAAGTACGCTTCTTTCATTATAACGTTGTTTAGATGAAAATTTACAAAAACTTGGCCTGAAATAATGAAATTCGCTTCTTTCATTATAACGTAAAATTTTTCATATTTAAAAAATTTAGGTTGAATAATGAAATGTAGCATTTCGCTATTTAGGTGAAAACTTTAATATTCACAGAAATTTAGCCTAGAATAATGAAATCCGTCATTTTTCGGTATTTAGGTGAACTTTTTAAAATTAAGTTAAAAATTTGATATCCACAAAAATTTGTGAATATTTTCATAATCACAAAAACTTTTCCTGAAACAATGAAATCCGCTACATTCGTTATTTAGGTGAGAATTCTTATTTACCAAAATTTTACCTGAAATAATGAAATTCGCCCCTTTTCATTATTTAGGTGAAAATTTCGTAAGACCCTGAAATTTTGCTTCAAATAATGAACCTGTTACATTCGCTATTTAGGCAAAAGTAATTATTTGCATAAATTTAGCCTGAATAATGAAATCCGCAACTTTGGGTATTTAGGCAAAAAGTTCCTAAGACCCTAAAGATTAGCTCGAAGTAATAAAATTTGTTACTTTCGTTATTTAGGTGAAAAGTCTTATTTAGAAATATTTAGCCTGATATAATGAACTCCGCTACTTTCGTTATTTAGGTGAAAAGTCTTATTTACAAATATTTAGCCTGAAATAATGAAATCAGCTACTTTCGTTAATTAGGTGAAAAGTTCCTAAGACCCTAAAATTTAGCTTGAAATAATAAAATTTGCTACTTTCGTTATTTAGGTGAAAAGTCTTATTTACAAATGTTTAGCCTGAAATAATTAAATCCGCTACTTTCCTTAATTAGGTGAAAAGTTCTTAAGACCTTAAAATTTAGCTTGAAATAAAAAAATTTGCTACATCCGTTATTTAGGTGAAAAGTCTCGTTTACAAATATTTAGCCTGATACAATGAAATCCGTTACTTTCATTATTTAGGTGAAAAGTTCCTAAGATGATAAAATTTAGCTTATAATAAAATTTGCTACTTACGTTATTTAGGTGAAAAGCCTTATTTACAAATGTTTAGCCTGCAATCCACTACCCTAAAATTTAGCTTCAAATAATGAAATCTGCTACTTTCGTCATATAGGTAAAAATTCTTATTTACAAAAATTTAGTGAAATAATCAAATCCATCTTTTTGCGTTATTTAATTAAAACTTCCCCTAAAATTGAACTTGAAATAATAAAATCGGTTACTTTCGTTATTTAGGTGAAAGTTCATATTTACAAAAATTTAGCCTGAAATATTGAAATCCGTAATTTTTCGATATTTAGGTGAAAATTTCCTGCTACCCTAAAATTTGGCTTGAAATAATGAAAATCCACAACTTTCGTTATTTAGGCGAAATGTTTTATATTTTCAAAAATTTAGCCTATAATAATGAAATCCGCTACTCTAGTTATTTAGGTGAACACTTTCATCATTATAAATATTTAGCCTGTCTAATAAAATCCGCCACTTTCGTTATTTAGGTGAAAATTTAGCTTGAAATAATGAAATTCCGCTACTCTCATTATGTAGGTGCAAATTTCCTCATTCACAAAAATTTAGGTTGAAATAATGAAATCCATTCGTTATTTAGATGGAAATGTTCATATCTACAAATAGTTACCCTGAAATGTGTCTCTACTATCTTTGGGAGACCTATTGCCAAAAAACAATCTAATATTTGCCCTACTGCCAACATCATCACACATAAAAATCTGCTTCCAATGTAACTGTTATACTACTTTCTAATTCTACCTGTATCTGAGATAAAGAATTCTTGCTATAAATTTAAAATATTTAAATTTAATAATAAGCCCTTCATTAATTACTAATATCTGAGGTCACAAATGATTAGGTCCACCTTTACATAAATGCTTGACAGCACACAACCTCAATTATAACGTACAGCGCAGGTGTAAGAGCCATTTATTTGTATACAGAGTGGATACAAAATTATAGGCTTATAGGTTTTTAGGCTTTTATATCAAGCTGCCGAGATCTTAGCATGATCCTCACGAAGAGAATGATAAAATGCTATATTTTTCAATATTACTCCATCGTGTCGAGACTTGGCGTTGTCTGCAGTAGCAAAAAAAAAGATCTAGCATTCTGAAATTTGGATTTATCCGAGAATCGTAAGAATCTCCTGGGTTGACCGGGTCACCAACGAAGAGGTCCTCAGATGGATGAATTGTCAACTAGTTTTTAGTATTGAAAATGCTATTGGGATCACTTTTATGGAAACTTAATAAGGATGTCGTGACCTCGACCAGCGCATACGGATAATATTGGATTTCGTGACCTCGATATAATGAAATTTCGACACTGAATCAGCGCGATTAACGCTCAGTAAATAAAATATCTCGCTTGTGATAAATAAAATATCTTGCTTGTTATAAGACGTAACGGATACTTTGACGACGCCGACGGTCTGTTGTGGGTTATTCTAAATGTTCGAATAATATTGTTGAATAAGGTAAGTTAGTGTTATTTTACACTGTGATTTAAATCTAAATTTAGACCGTAAAAATTAAAATGCAATATTTTTATTACTTATTAGAAGCTCGATTCGAAGATACAGAGTGAATCTCAAAATATGTCGATTTTATGACATAGTATCTGTAAAAAATGTGAAATTTGACCGTTTCGCTATTTAAGAACCGATTTGAGTGAAATTTTATAAGTGGACTAGGAAAAATAAGCGTTAAAAATGTAAAATTTTAAAGTTTCGCTATGTATGAACCGATTTAGATTAGGGAAGATAAAAGGAAAATATTCTATGACGTACTTAGTACCTATCTGTCAAAAATATCAAATTTGATAGTTTCGTCATCTATTAACCGATTTGAATAAACTTTCAAAAAGATACAGGGTGATTCTCAAAATAGGTCGATTTTAGAAAAATATTTTTAACAGAGTATCTGTTAAAAATGTCCAATTTGACAGTTTTGGCATATGTAGTACCTGTCAAAAATGTTAAATTTGACTGTTTCGTTATTTATGAACCCATTTGAATGAAATTATTTAATTGGACTAGGAAAAATTTTAAAAAAATTATTTTTTCTATTTTGGTATCATAAAGAAGTTTTTTCGATACGCAAGGTGTGTCGAAAAGAAGCTCTTTTCGACACTACTTTTGTTGACTGGTTGCTATGATATTAACAAAATTGTTCAATGTCAAGGCTCACTAGCAAAAATTTCGACACCGTTTTGAATGGGATTCCTAATAATACAGACGTCAAAAGTGACAAGATGGTCGCCCAACTTTTGATGGCGCCTAAAATAAATTGATGTTTTTCATTAAAAAACGTGCAAAATAGAAAAAATAGTATAAAATACACGTTTAAAAGACATTTAGCGCACTCGTACGTTAGGAAACTCCCCGCAAGCGGGTCGTTTCCTAATTTCGTGCTCGTGCGATAAAATATGGTCTTTTAAAACTAGTATCTTAATATACTATTATGAAATTATTTAAGTGCAACTAGGAAAAATTAAAAAAAAAATTATCTTAGTATCTGTTAAAAATGTCAAATTTTCTTTCGTTTCGCTATTTATGAAACGAATTAGGAAAATAAAAGGAAAATATTTTTTGACGTAGTATGTCAAAATTTTCAAATTTGACAATTTCGTTATTTATTAACGGATTTGAATAAACTTTCAGATTAGATTAGGGGAAATGAAAGACAGTTGATTGACAGTTTCGTAATTTATAAGCCGATTTGAATGAAAGTTTAGAATTATATTATGGAAAATAAAAGAAAAATATTTTTTGTGATAGTCTGTCAAAAATGTCAAATTTGACAGTTTTGCTATTTATGAACCGATTTGAATGAAATCTTAGAATTAGATTAGGGAAAATAAAAGAAAAATAATTACTGACATAGTCTGTCAAAAATGTCAAACTTTACAGTTTCGATATTTATCAATGTATTAAAATTCTTGTTTACTAGGTTTAAATTTTTTAACATAGTATCTGTTAAAAATGTCAAATTTGACAGTTTCGCTATTTATGAACCGAATTAGATTAGGGATAATAAAAGGAAAATATTTTTTGACGTAGTACCTACCTATCTGTTAAAAATGTCAAATTTGACAATTTGAATAAACTTTCAAATTAGATTAGGGGAAATGAAAGACAAATATTTTTTGACAAAGTATGTATGTATGTCACAAATGTCAAA
Organism: Pissodes strobi; assembly: GCA_016904865.1. Lineage (NCBI taxonomy): Eukaryota > Metazoa > Arthropoda > Insecta > Coleoptera > Curculionidae > Pissodes > Pissodes strobi. Next base: position 4,035 of record JAEQML010080383.1, on the reverse strand, counting down.
TTTGAGAGTTTAGTTATTAATGAACCGATTTGAATGAAAGTTTAGAATTAGATCAGGGAAAATAAAAGAAAAATATTTTCTGTCATAGTATCTGTCAAAAATGTCACATTTGACAGTTTTGCTATTTATGAACCGATTTTAATGAAATCTTAGAATTAGATTAGGGAAAATAAAAGAAAAATAATTACTATCAAAAATGTCAAAATTTTACAGTTTCGATATTTATCAATGTTTTAAAATTCTTGTTTATTAGGTTTAAATATAATTTTTATCTATACACGAAATTTAGACCGTAAAGATTAAAATGCAATATTTTTATTACCCATTTGACTACTCGTGACAGATGTAAATCATAAGTTTTTTAAATTAAAAATTGTGTCAGACATTTTCAATACATATGATGCTTGCATAAGGTGTGAGATCAGTGAATTTTATACACACCGTTCTTATAGCCGACATCCGGAACGGATAAAGTGATAAAATGCTATATTTTTTCAATATTACTCTATGGTGTCGAAGCTTGGCGTTGTCTGTAGCAAAAGATAAAAAGATCCACAGTTGTGAAATATGGATTTATCCAAGAATCCTAAGAATCTCCTGGGTTGACCGGGTCACCAACGAGGAGGTCCTCAGAAGGATGAATTGTCAACTAGTTTTTATACACACCGTTCTTATAGCCAACATCCGGAACGGATAAGGCCGTAGAAGAAGAATCAAGCTTACATTTACAACACGTGGAACAAAATTTGATGATATTCTTCAGAAACTCAGTGTTGAGCTTATTCTTATATCTCCACAAACTACTTTATCGCTGAAGCAATAAAGAAACTACTAAGTGCTATACAAATAATGTATGCCAGTGTTAAATGGCCCTTTATGCTCGCATATTGCGGAAGGTAGGTACTTCTCGTTGCCGCCTATAGTTTACGGCATTTTTATGGTCTTTGTACCTGCTCTGTGTGGTATAATTGAGGTTGTATGCTGTCAAGCATTACTGAATAGATTATAGAGATGAGGCTCCGCTTCAGTTAAAGAAGCAGGAAGTCGAAAGTTAACGTGAACGGTTCCCAAATAGTTGATGCGTGCGCTTTAGGACAGGCAGTTAAATATGTAGAATATAGAAAGAAAAGTTTTGAAGAAGAGAATGCCGACAAGCGATCCGAAATAAAACTATTAAATATTCCTAATGCTAAATGGTTTATTATTGTAATATTGAAAATTATGTGGGCAATCATAATATAACTAGTCCACAGAAGTTTTTCTTTCGACTCTCTTGAAAATCGATTTTTGCAATTTTAGCAATAATAATCTTAGAAGGATTCGCCTTTGCGTTGCTGATCGTGAAGAAAGCCAATTTACTTCCGAACATTGACTAGTAATGTATTTTCAAATTGAAATTATATTTCTTGACCGCAGATATCCATTTCTAGCATATTAAACAAACATGCTTAACAACTTTCCATTTTTATTAAAATCCCAAACGACTTCACTGTTGGTACATACGCTTTATGGCGGTATCTTGCAATATAAATTTGCTTCATGCACTTACCGAAGTCAAAAATAAAAATCGTCTAAATGATTCATCTTTTCGACAGAGTTCGGAAAGAGAATTGAGCGATCGCATCCCAAAAAACCAATTAACTGAATTCGATGTGACCTTAGCTTAGATCATATAATACATTCTTATGATTGTAGAAAATATAATAATGATAGGAGAAACTTGAAAAGCACTATCAACATATGTTTTGAATGCTTGAAGCTAGAGCACTTGTATTAGTTTGACAATTTATCGTGGAAATTTATATTTTATTCTTGAAAATATGATCATCAAAAAACATTTAAAAATTACAATGCAACGCATATGGCGACAACTGATGAGAATAATAATTGTAATTAATGTCAAAAAGATGAAATCTTCATATGATTTCGAAGAGTGGTGATGAAGAAGTACTATTTTAATCCTCCGGCGCGATTAAAATAATGTCAAAATTAACGTTTCTAGTTTAAAATCTAAAGTTTCAGCTTTGGGTCGCCATCATCAACTTCCTTTTTTTTATTTATATACGCGGGTTAAAATGGAGCTTCATGTAATTTTTCAGTAGATTTTTATTTTGCTAAATTTATAATATGCGACACTCATACTTAAAAGGGGGAAACTATCCATAAGGCTGTTTTTATCCCTTAAGATATTTAAGCTCTTATGAAAACATCTTATATTAATTATAAAAAATAAAAGTCAAAGTCCGTCGGTAGTACCATTTTATAGAAATAAAAAGTGACAATGAAAATTTAGTATTTATTTTGAATTAGAAAAATTAAAACCATTTTTCAAAATTAAATATTTTTTCCTAAATTAGCTTGAAATATAATAATAGATATTATATTCCGCAACTTTGTCATAAAAAGATAAGTCAGATCGAGAGTCAGATTTTTTTGAAAGTTCGTTTCAAAATTACAGAATGTAAAAAGAGTAATAAAACATCCAGGTTCAATTTTAGAACCTTGTTTCGGCTATTACTTAGAAGTTGTACTTGCGTTTCGATTCATACAAACATTATCACTCACACATCTACCTATAATAACATTTATATTAGAGGGTGAAAAAATATTAGGGTTTAGCTGTTTTCTGGTAAAAAGGTTGTTCGTGAAAACAACTAAGTGTATCTGATTTTGTCGCTGTCAAGAGTTAGTAAAGGTGCCCTGTCTATAAATGAAGAAGTTATTATTCTTAACACTACTTTAATGCAAAAATAAATGTAATGTGTTAAAAAATTACTGGGAACGGAGAGTCAACAATATATAAACTATCATGAAAAAATTAGCCCAAATCAACAAGAAACAAAATCAGGAAGAAAAGAAAGGGAATACAAAAATCGCTCTAAGACGAATTACACATTCATTTAATTTTTACAAACAAATACCCATCTTGTGTAAAATAATGGCTGAGGTGCGAAAATGGAAAAACATTCCACTATCAGCAAAACGACAATGTGGGGAGATCTCAATAAAATTATATCCGTTAGGAAAAACTGCTGTAACGGAATAAATGCTTATTTCGCTACACTAAATGTTTACATTCAATTGCCAATTATTCTCGATATTTAATATTTAAGTCGCCAGTGACATCTATTCACGAATGGGTTTATTTCTTGTGGACAGCGATTTTAAGAGTGCTAGTACTCTATTTAGTACCTACAATTCGTGAATTTATTTTACTATCGATTACTATATTTAATATGGAGTATTTTTATGACTTTACGCTACGTGGTTTCTAGTGTTGATCACATGTTATAAATTAGCCAATAAAACATCGGCAAATATAATTTTGTACAACGTCTTGAATTTTGAATACGGGATGATTATCTTGTGTTGAGGCATCGACCGAGTGAGTGCTGATTTGTTAATCTTAAAATATTTAATTCAATATTTTTAACTAATTCTTTGACTTTTAAATATATAATTAATATTTGTTTATGATTCGCTTAGTATTATTTGACTAAAGCCAGAATTTAGCATTTTTATATTCCAGTTTTAATTAGCTTACATCTTCAATGTTTTTAATTATTGTCGTGACCCTTTGGGTAATATTACCGATTTATTGGTGAATATTTGCGGTTTTCATTAATCAAATTCACGTAATTTGAAAGAGGCTTAGTACAAATTTAGGGAGATCCTAATTATGTTACCGTTCAGTGGTCACGCAGATTTTTTTACGTATTTTCATTCAAATTGAACAGTATTATTTGGGTTAATTCTCGGGGTAAATTCTATACAGTGTGTCCAAAAAAGTATGCAACATATGGGAAACTTTTTTATTATTGGTTTCTTAGAAAATTTTATTCTTGATAAAAGTTGGTGCTTGCCCTAAAACAGTAAATGAGTATTTCGAATTTTCCGTAATGCTTTTAGTGCAGGCGTAAATGTCATTTTTCCGAAATCGCGTCAAGAGTAAAGTACCTTAATTTATAAAGATACAGCAAAATTTTAAAAGGAAAAGTTCTTCCAAATTAAAAAAGTAATCTAAATATGAAATTT
>JAEQML010080382.1:0-11607 GCA_016904865.1 Pissodes strobi | reverse complement strand
GTCGAAAACTATTACATTTAGGTATAGGACATGTTATAGAAAAAATATTCAGAATTCTTAGGAGATTCCAAAAAATTAACAATATACAGGGCGTTTCATTTAAAAAAATATAACTTTAACCTGTCACTCATTTCTGCAACACCTTGTATATATAAATGTATTCTGCAAATAGCTTACATTATTCTGCACAACTTTTTTATTTAACATTTTTGTCTAATGCGAAAAATAAAAAAGTTAAGAGGGGGGGACATTATAAATGATCACCGTGTAGCTTATATGTGGACATTAAGGTAATATTTATCCTGTTATTATTGCTTGTATGTTACTGTATTTCATCTCAGAGTTAACTGAGCTAATCGAGCTGACACGGAGCAGTTACGCAGGAACTTTAATAAGCACTTAACTGTACTTAGCTGCAACATTATGATTATAACCATATACTTGTTTAGGATTACGATTGTTTATGCAATGATTTATTTTTTAAAGTATTATTCTTGTGATATTCTGCAAGGTCGATACCCAGCATCGACAGATATTGTCCATATCGTAGCACTGACTACGTATATTAATTTAATGTTTATATTTTGTTTATTTATGAGCTTCAAGTTATTTTCAGGTAAAATAACTTATTAAAATATTCATATAATGCTAAAGGTTTTTGTTTTATTTACAAATTCACTTTAGAATTAGCCCCTATGGTAAATTTTAGTGCCTATGAGCATTCTCTGTTTGTTAAGAAAATCGACTAAGATCGAATCTGTAACATATATACTAAAAAAACTAGCTAATCAATTAATTTATCGTAAATTTTTGCTCGAATATTAGGGTATTAATAAAATAGCATTTTTTTGTGAAAGCTTAAAAAGCAAGATAAAAAAAATAATGCTCAAGTGTTGAGGTTGACTAACCTGATATAAATTAGCCGATTGAATATGTATTTATAAAAAAAACTAAATTTATGACGATCTGATCCTTTGGGTGAATCCAGGACTCTCCAGGAAGGAAACGTTAACGCTACAAGGGAGTTCTCAGGTCCAAGTAGGTAGGAAGGCAGTGACTCGAGAACGGAACGACTCCGGACTCCTCACATAGCCAGGAAAGAAACTCCCTCGTAAGAAAACACTGTTAAACAACAACATATTCAATGCTTTGCTTAAAACATGAGGCAAAGAGCACTTACAGACTGAGCAAATAAAATAAAATACCAGATAAAATAATCAGGGAAAAATATATATCAATATTTTACCTGTACACAGGTTTGTTTGTTGACTGCTTAACGCCGAAGTTGGCTAGGCTGCCTAAAAAAAGCGACGAGAAGAGCTTCTCTAAAGAATTAAAGCGGAATTAGGCACTATTCATGTGGGACGAATTTTTCATAAGATGGCGTTACTAAAAAAAAAAAAAATCAGCTCACTTGAAAAAAGCAGTGAGAAATCCCTTTAAGGAGCGAGTTCCAGGCACCAAACAAACAATAAACCAAAAGTAAGGTAAAGCTAAGGACTGAACCCTGAAACTCCAAATTGGGTCGAGTGGAAAATCCCACTAGGGTAAAATCAAAAAAACTTCCACCACGACACCGACCACTGCCGCTCAAAATGCTGACTGGTGAAGAGTGACGTATATCAAACTTCCCGGAAGCAAAGGAGCTTCTATAGAAATACAGCCTACCATCACAGGTCCCATACAACAATTTATCTCATTGATTTCGAGAATAAAGGAACTGGGAATTTGGTACCTTGGCTTCCACCATAATTTTTACCTGAACCAGACAAAAGGTCAAAGTTATTTGACCCCTATTTCCATTAAAATAAACGTGTTAAAGTAAACCTCAATTCCCGGATTGCAAAAGATTCTCGACAGCAGCGCTTCATTCTAAAATCAGTACACGTCAATATCGGAAACCGGCAATTCTAACCAAAACAAAATCTACGTGAATGAAAATGCCATTATCGATCTTGAATTTCAGACAAAGGACAACACTGTAATTCACTCTCACCATTTCATCTACCGGGCGGTAGAGGTCACCACAAATAGAAATGATTTAGTCCGGATCGATAATTTGACTTCTGCACATTATGGCGAATAATAATAGTTACACCATTTTGTCAATAAAAACCCTATATTACCTATTAAAATTTGATTCAATACAAAATGAAAGCTGGCACGTCATAGGGCAATATGAGGGAATTTGACTCTATGTACTATCTGCATGGAACATTACTTATTAATTATATTAAATTTATGTTCTGGTGATTTCGAATATTTTTGATGTTTAAGAGAAATTGAGTTACCCTTTATTTTTTAAGGTCATCGTTATATTGTGGTCCACGCCGGAACCAAATATGACTTCATCAAGGGCGCGAATTTAATATTCAAAAGTGGATTAAAGACGGGGGATTATCATGCCAATATGAACAGGAAAAACTTCGAAAACTGGTATAAAACTCAACTGGTTCCGAATCTTCTCACTAAGTCATTCATAATCATGGACAATACAAGTTACTATTCTGGTTTATTAGAAGAAATCCCCAGAAAATCTCGGACAAAGCAGAGACTGATCGAATGGTTGAAGAAAAAGAATATGACTTTCCAGAAAAGGCCATGAACGATCAAATATGGCGTATTGGACGCAGAAATTGCCCTAGTGAAAAAAGTACTTCCTTGATGAACATGTTAAACCTTTAGGACACAAAGTTTTGCGACTGCCACCATACTACTGCCAGTTTAATGCAATGAAATGGAAATCGTATGGTCGGAATATAAACGAAAATACGATCAATATATTTCCAATCTTAAGGGGTCAGCTTCAGAAGTTCTGGCTATATGGGAAAGGGTAATAAACGAAATTTCTATAGATCATTGGTGAAAATATGTCATTCATACGGAAAATATAATTCAAGAGGCTTGGAAGGCAATACGAGTGTGATGCCGCATTGCCGCTGACATTCCGCCACTTGTAATTACGACTGACGAAGACGACGTAGACAAAGAAAATATATCTGACTTTTGTTCTGACTCTGACAATACTGACGAGACTGATTAAGCTTTTTTGTTATTGCGAATTTTATTTTATTATCGTAATTTAAGTATTCAACCATATCGTTACAATTCCATTAACTTGACAATGTAATATGGTGTGATTTTTTTTTGAGTTTGTATGTTTAATTTTTTGGATTGTTACTTTCATTTTGATGTGTTAACATATTCATCTAGGCAGTATTTTTTTCATGAACAAGTAAATTAAATTGTCAGTATTTTAATTTTTCCCTGTAAGTTAAAACAATTTTATACCATTCGTCCTATTATTTACAATTTTTGTAAGCTCAGTTTGTTACATCTACTGCTTGTTGTATTACATTCTCAATTTGAAGTGCGATTCCGTTTCGAAGTTGTTCCTTTTTCAGTTGAAAAAATAAACAATATATTTAAAATTATCATCTGCGTTTTTTCATTATTCATGACGAATCATAATAATTGTTAACTGTTATTAAGTTTGTTAATAAATAAATAAATACAAGATTATTTTTATTTTTTAAGATTGAAAGTGTATAGACGAATGTGTAAATATAATATAGTGCTATATCATAATTTGTTAATTTCTGAACGTATAAAAACGTAACAAACTATTAATTTCTGAAGGCGATAGTAAATTTTCTAACCTAATATTGATTAGCAAGAATATCTACACCATACGTTTTTTCTCACATGGATGACCTAACTACAAATCGGTATCATTCCGACTTTATGATGATAGGCATGCTGTATTGATGGGTCTCGTTTGACTGAAGTATATTGATTAGATTGGGGAGCATATTTGGAAATCAAAAGATAAGGGATATACAGTATGCCCCAAACTGCTAGTGCGTGCCTTTGACAGGTCCATTAGTAATTTAATGGAGCTTGTGGAGTGCCTCTAGCTGTTTGATTAATGAGATATTTTAAAACAATTGAAGTGTTGCATTTTAAAGCCTCTCTTGTACCTTTTTAATTTATTAGAATTTTTAAAATTCGTAAGAATACGCCTGTCTAGTCAAATCTCACTTAAAACGCTTCGCTTTGCTGGAACTACCTTTAACTTGTTTTTCTATATTTGCTTTTACCTGTTTTAAAAAGCGCATTTGTCTCTTTTCAATGATGTATCACACATAAAAAAATAAACTAGATTTAGTCATAAAACAAAAATAATATACGTAATTACATACCCGATTTAGACATAAGTTCGGAATATGCCTTTTCTCGGAACCGACCTCTCATGTCACCTCGAAGATAGACGTACTTATTGAGACATAAGTTCGGAATATGCCTGTTTGTCCGAAGCGACCTTTCATGTCACCGCGAGGAAAGGCTGGAACCGAACAATCTTGACGTCATGTGGCTCAAATTCACCGCCAAGAGATTAACCAAGTTTAAATGCTGTCTCTATTGCCCTCCGAGCGATAGAGCATACCAAAGCTTTTTTACATCACTAGCTACCACTTTTGACTCAATACAGGTCGATCACACCAATCCAGAAATAATCGGTCTGGGAGATTTCAATGCCCACAACATCAACTGGCTCAAACATCACAACAGGACCGACAACGAAGGTAGAGAGGCTGAAGCATTGGCCATCAGCTGGTGCACTACATCACTGTGGAACTCACTCCCAGGACAACTGTTTTCCCCTAACTACAACCTACAACTATTCAAGAGCCGTGTCAATCAACATCTTCGCAGACACACCGCTCGTCAAGCGCCATAGCATCTCCCTTTAGTGTGTGTGCCACTATCGTAAAAGAGGCCGACAAGCATGATCATATTTTCTTGAAAACTAAAAATAAAATTCACAGCAATCTTTTAGTTCCAGGTAACTCGACTTCCGACTATCACTTCTGTCTAAGTTCATTCTAATAAACACTCATGATTTCAATAATAAACACTCATGATTTCAATAATAATTTCAGAAAAAAACTGACTGACACCAATCGGGCTTGAGAATTGTTTGTTGACACTTTTGGGTTAGTTGGGTCAGCGGTACAACGAATACAATGTTTATACCCAACAAGAAACTTAGACTTAAACAATGGATTACTGCTGGCCTTCTATTTTCAGTTAAAGTTGCACCAATTAATTACAAAACATATAGAAGTAAGTAAGGCCATAAAAGTCTATAATAATATTTTTTAAAGAAGAATTGGTCAATAGAAATAAAATTCTTATAATTATTATTATTACTGAAAAATAAAGTTAATTCTGAATTGAGAAACCAAGTAGACATTGTGCATAAACCAAACTGCTCCTTTAGCTCCATTGGTGTTACCTAAGTTGGATAATGCCATAATGATAATACCCGAAATTATTTGTTGGGAGGGAGAATTTATTATATCAATGATCTGTTTCCTATTCATGAGCAGGAAGTTGTATGTGTTATAAATTCTTTGAAAAGCAATGGTTCGGTTGACGACTTAGGTCTTTCGAATAGGCTGAAATATGTATCTGTTAGTTCCCCTCGACCATTTGGTGAGTCATTTGTTAATGGTATTTTCCCAGATGTATGTAAAAGGACTGTCATTATAACTTTTATCGCGTCACCGCGAATATTCGGCAATCGCTCCACAAAAGCAAAGGCACACAGCTTCATCTTCCTTGAGGTCCTCCGGGTTCAGCATGCAGTTTTTAAAGTGAACCTTTCTTACCCTAGCTAACGTTAGACACTCGGCAAGAACATGAGTGGACGATTCCTCGCCCTCCTGCATCACCTGCATTACGGATCTTTTACGATCTGCAGCAGGTGCAAATAACATTTTCATAATACCTCTCTGAAAACTATCAATTTCGACGTCTCTGTAGAGCAAAAAAAGTAAGTCTTTCCTGCCTAATCTATGGAGTAATACGGTATAGATTCTTGGCTCGCATATTCATTGCGTTCTTTAGGATGACAACAGCTGTAGGATATACAGGCTCAGATCCTATTGGACGCATTTTCATTTTGGTGTCTTGGGCTATTCCAGTGTTTCGAAACCGAAACAACCCTGCCCCTATTATGTTCGGTCAATGCCCCCCAGACGTTCCTACACTCAGACACCAGCGCAGAATACATTAACATTATATCAGGCTCAAGAAGGAAATAAGCAGCTCTGCTGTCTGAGAAATAATATAAATCTTCTTCCTGACGACTTTTAACCGGTTCTCATACTTGCATTTCAGGAATGCATACATCTCGGCTCAGAACACAGTTGCATAATTCCCAAGGTTGAAAGTAAGTCTCGTCTCTACGGATTCTCTACACCCAAAATAATATTCTCTTGCCACATATGGAAGTCACTATGCTCTTGAAATAACGTCAATTCCCTCAATTTGAGAGCTCTTTTCTGATGTGAAGAAATTCTTCTCTCCACACAAAGTACTATTCTTTTGCCACATATGAAAGTCAATATGCTCTTGCAATAACGTCAATTCCCTCAGTTTGAGAACTCTTTTCTATGTGTGTATACACCTCCGCTCCAGTACCACCATCCGTTTTGGAGCCTTTCGCCTACCAGACGATCTCATTTACAGAATGTGGGCTGCGATCCGGCCCCGAACAATACATCCCTGGGGGGTATGAGAAATCTGGGGGTCTACTCCATTTGATGGTGGGTAGTATGTTGTCCATCCTCATTAAGAGTCCCGAGCTGCTCCTTTCAGATTTGGATGTCTCACCTCGGGCCGGACCAGCCATAAGGCGATCTTCGTTTACCCCTGCTCTTAGAAAGTACTTAGCGGTACAGAGCAGACAGAGCAAGAAATTTGGTCTGCTGGGACAACAGAGGAAGACAAGAAGACAGAGCCCTGCTGAAAGAAAAATACTTCTAGAACGTCAATAACACTAGTGTGCACTCTAGTGTAGTATATCGCGAAAAACTTGGCATTAGGAAGAAGAAAGAACAAAGGCTTAACCTTAAAAGAAGATCTCGGGCATTTACAGGAAAATGCGTAGTTGACTTAATGCAGGAACTAAAACTGTAAAATTATTCCTTAAAGAAGAACTTATTGTTAACTAGCACTATATTTCGTACGCCATTCGAAATCAGCGTAGTCTCTGAACTGGGAGCTACGTGCGGAGATTTGACGGGCATAGAAATTTGACTGTTATAACAAACTAGCATCTAGCCTCTGCGTTATAGCTATTCGGAATAATGCGCATTTGCGTTTTATGATCAGCTGTTTGCACGTTACGTTCTTTACCCATGTCTAAATGGTTCAGCGAATTGCTTTCAAGAGGTCTCGTAGAGCAGTGGCTTGACCATTCCCGTCAGTGGTAAGAGAAGTTTTTTTATTTTTTTAAGGTTATGTTTGTTTATTTTTGTAAATTTGGGTTAGCTAGCCATGAGAGAAGTCAACAGTACGCCTTTAAATTCTCGTCCTCCCTTGATACGTCGCAAATAGCTGATTATAAAACGCAACTACACATGATTATGAATAGTTATACCGCAGGGGCTAGACGTAAGTTTACAAGGCCGCTTGGCGAAAGCTGGACTCAGACACCAAAATCCACCTGACGAAGCAGATTTCGTTAAGCTTGCCAGGAATATGCACTACATACAGTGGCGTAGCTAGAAATGTGGGCGCCGGGGGGCAAGCCTATCCGCTGGCTCCTAAAATAAACCTATATTTTGTGTATATACGCAAATTATTCCAAAAACAATACATCATAATATTAAACGTATATTTTTGAAGTGAAACTTCTTAACGCGCGCCAGGAGTAAAATTTGAAGGTCGCGATCCCGACACACGGCTGGCGAACTGGCAGGGAACGGAAAACGGTCACGGTCGTTTATAGTGATATATTTGTTAGCTTACAAGATAAAAATGGGATTTGCTGTATTACTTTGTCAAGACATAGGCGAAACTTTTATAAAGAATAGTTTTTTTTTCATTTAGGCCTTCCCTTTTTGTTAATTGAGTGATACCTATATTTAAAAAAACGACTTTTTAACCAAATCCGTTAAGATATGTATAAGGCTAGGGCGTTTAATTATTGTGATATCTTTGCTAGTTTACAAGATAAAAATATGCTTGCTCTATTACCTTGTCAAGACAGAAGCGAAACTTTTATGAAGAATAGTTTTTTCATTTAGGCCTTTCCTTTTTGTTATTTGAGTGATATACCGGGTCCGGCAAAATGTATTAACCATTTTTAACGAGTTATATCACTTTAATTACTTTGTTAAAATTAAATAACAATACAAATTTTTAAAGACAAAGGACGGGAGATTCTTATTTCTTGAAAATAGTGTCTAGCAAATGACCGCCTTCTTGAGCAATGCATTCTTCCAAATTCTTGATAAATCTTTGCATTAGAGTGCGAAGGATGTGCCTTGGAATAGCATTTACTTCATTTCTTATGTTAGCTTTCAGTTCCTCAAGGTCTCTGGGTTTATTTACATATACTTTACTTTTTAAAACGCCCCAAAGAAAGAAATCGGGGGTCGAGAGGTCTGGGGACCGTGCAGGCCAAGGGAAGTTACCATTTCTTGAAATGAATCTCATGAAAAGTTTCTCTTAAAATAGCCATACTGATTCTTGCAGTGTGGCTAGTTGCGCCGCCCTGCTGGAACCAATATTCTCTCAGCTCGTTTTGAATTGCTGGTAAAAAGAACATTTGCAGCATTTCTGCATAGCGCGGAGCAGTAACAGTTACCGTCGCACCATTCTCCTCGAAGAAATATGAGCCGACAATTTTGGAAGAGTATATGGCACACCAGGCGGCTACCTTCGTACTACGTAAAGGTCGCTGGTGAATTTCTCGAGGATTATCTTCAGCCCAATAACGGCAATTTTGCTTGTTGACATCACCGTTAAGGTAAAAAAAATATGCTTCGTCGCTCATGTAAAGATAATATTCTATACCTTGGTAATTTTCGCGCAAATTCATAAAATTGCGACAAAACTGAAGCCTATTAATTTTATCTTGTGCACTTAATTCTTGAACTACGGCAAATTTATATGGGTGGAACCTAATTTTTTTCAGGATCCTTCTCATGCTCCTGTCTGTCAAATGAAGAGCTTCAGCATGATGAACAATACATATTATTGAGCTAGCAGTTACAGCTGCTCTTACTCTTTCCTGGTTACGATCATTGCAAGCAGATCTTGGTCTTCCGCTTGACTTTTTGTCTAAAACTTATCCGAGTTCTTCCTATTTACGGTACCAAGACATAATGGTTTTACGTTGAGGGCAATGGCGAATGTTAAAATGGCGACGAAATTGTCTTTGAACAACAACTGAACTAAACTGAATAAATTTGTTAACACAAAACACACGATGTTCCACTGACCAGCGCTCCATTTTAACAACTGTCAAAACATGTCACAAAATTTCCAAAGCCTACTTGCTAAAAATCCGTATTATTTTTTAATCTTATCCAAGTTAATAAATTTTTATAACTCGTTAAAAATGGGTAATACATTTTGCCGAACCCAGTATTTAAAAAAACTACTTTTTAACCAAATTCGTTAAGATATGTATAAGGCTAGGGCGTATAATTATTGTGATATATTTGTTAGTTTACAAGATAAAAATATGGAGTTTGCTCTATTACCTTGTCAAGACATAAGCGAAATTTTTATGAAGAATAGCTTTTTTTCATTTAAGCCTTTTCTTTTTGTTAATTGAGTTATATATTTAAAAAAAAACAACTTTTTAACTAAATTTGAGGCTAGGGCGTTTAAGTTTAAGAAGTTTCACTTCTGATATGCGCACATAGTGCACACGCTTTTTTTTATTTACAGGAATATGAATATAAAATATATAAACGGCAACCAACCAACAGATACAGACTGACTAGTGAAGGGACTATTCGAATTCAAATAATCGAAGTATTCGATTCTGGCTTGCATTCGAATGCATTCGATTCTCAACGAGGAATTCGAATACCAGAAATATTCCAATGCGCTAGCAACATATTAATCGTCCCTCGAATGCTGTTTGAATCGGAGTGAAATATGAATAGGCACAATTCGCGTCAAATGCGATTATAATATTATAAATTGTTCGATTATGCTGGTCTGCCGTCTGAACAACAAATAATAGCTGGCTTTGTTTTGTATTATGGTGAACAATAATCGAAAACGCTATACTATAAAAAGTATAAAATAGGTAAATAGGGTAGTTTAATTACTGTGGTAGTTTCTTAATTGTTGAATATTTTTCTTCTGTAGTAAACATATTATTAATTTTAAATGCGGTAATCGGCAGGTATGACATATACATTTTTGCAATGTGCAGAAGATAAGGAGTTTTGGAAATCCAAATTTAAATTATTAAAAAGTGATGATGTTAGTAAATATTTAATAAACTTTTACGTAATATCTAAACAAAACAACTTTTAACCAATATTTTATTTTTTAATCGTGAATGCTTTCGCTAATCTTTGTAAAAGATTTTGCTTTTATGCTTAAATCTATCAAGAATGAAGACTTCAAGATCAAACAATCCAGAATCAGACAATTTGTAAATTTGAATTCGAGAACGAGACCTCGAAGTCACTCGAAATCTCGAGAGGTTGAATCGCTAATTGAAACATTTGGGATATAGCGACTAATCCAAATAATTCGATTCTTTGTATTCGAATTATTATTCGATTCTCAAAAGTATTCGAATGCAAGTTATTCGATTCTAAAAATCATCCGATTTTCCCTTCACTAATACAGACATATTTAAATATAAACGTAAACTAAAAATATTTAACCTTAATCAATTAATCAATTAATTAAACATTGGAGTCTTTCTTCGGTTTTGAATAGACGTAAATTGATCGATTATTTGATGAAAATTAATTTTTTGGACAAATTCTTTTTCTATGCTTAGTATTGCTAGGCTATTAAAACTTGTCTGGCTAATGATACTGCCTAAAAACACATACTTTTTCACGACCGAAATTTTTGGTTGGTTGGGTAAAAAGTTTAATACATATTTTGTTCCTTGATTGTATTATAATTTAATTAATTTAAAAACTTAGTTAAGTTCATGAGCATTGTTAGCATTAACATATTTATAAATTCGGAGTGGCGCCTAATTTCTCTCGGCGCCGTGGGGCCTTGCCCCCCCCCCTGGCCCACCCGGTAGCTACGCCACTGACTACATATTTCAATAAATCCCAGGTATAGCAAGATAGGATTCCTGCGGTTCTCTTTGAGCAGCTTCGTAAGCCTCATCTAAATACGCTCATATCCACCTCGAAGAAATATTGAATTATTGTAATAGAGCAAATTTTATATATTAAATAAGTAGCTTACGGAACTCAGCTATCTTTAAAAGCAGCGAAGACTTAAAAATCTCGTCTCTTTAAAACCGCGTTAGGCACTCAGCGTCAAATGACACTGCCATAGTGACATAGCTATTAATGCGCATTATTCAAGCTAATGCAATTCAATCTAACATTCATTAAGTTTATTTAACGTATATTGGTTTCATATTTTAATGGAAGCCGGTGATGGTTTACGATTTTCACGATTAACAAAGAAAAGTTTGCTATGCAATATAACTCATTTGTTAAATAGATAATATTTTGCAGTATATAACTATTACTGATTAAGATTTAATGCATGTTGGCAATTTAATTATTCCCAAATGAAACACTTTGT
>JAEQML010080381.1:0-11460 GCA_016904865.1 Pissodes strobi | reverse complement strand
ATAATTATTGTTGACAGTGTCCACTGACAGCTTTATGTTAAATTCATCGACACCGGTCCAAGCAAGGCCACCTACGACCGTGGTCTAAGCCGCCTTGCGAACCCATTTATCTTTAATAATAATTAGATATTATTACTATTAAAAAGAGATGTTTTTGCATTAATTTGTCTACATTTGAAGAAAAAACAGCATATTTTATTTGGAGGAAAAGTTACTTTTCATGGCTTGCTCTCTATTACCAGCCTCACTCCGTTCGGCTGTTAAACACGAGCGCGCCATGAAAAGTATCACTTTTCCTCCATATAAAATAATATACTATTAGCCTAGATATATCAAAATTCTATAAAAAAATCGTTTCACGGAAGGTTCTAATCTAACAGTATCTGGTTGTCTCATAAATTTAAATAAAAAAATATTTAATATTTATGTAGTGTTTTGTACTTTATTTCTGATAGTTTTAACAAAATACCTATAACTACAATTCATTGAATGTCTCGAAGGCTTCAAGATTTGAGTTTTGTAGATCCGTATTATTGGATAGTAAATACAGAAGTCTGGACAATGACTCAAACGTATTCCGCTCTAGGATGCTGTCAATTATCTAAAAAAAATTAATAATGTTAATAATTACTGAATTTAGAACTTCCTAAAATTGTTCATTTAACCAGGATTTACATAGTTAAATTCCTTTCTCAATCGTTGCTAAATAAACTATATGATAGAGACGGAAACTCAAATGTGATGATGTTATATAGTATATCCACCACCGAGTAGCGACATTACTGGTTTCAATTTTCATGGCGCCTGCGCGAAATAGATTATTTAGCTGTCATATGACGAATTAAAGGATGTTTCATTTATAGTCAGGCGGTTGATGTATTTTTTACGAAGATGGGTCAAGTTTCGTCTAGCGGAAATCCGTTAGGAAAAGAAAAATATTATTTTTTGGTATTAGAGTATCTCTCTCAATGCAGGACAATCAAAAATTTTCGCCGCAAATGCACCATTGTCATTTTGAAAAAAAAATAAAAGTTTAGAAGAGCGAAAATGTATTTGAAACAAAAATCTTGGCTCTCTACCTCGCTAACCCAAATTAACCAGAGTAAAAAAGACTCTTCACTATTCCCAACTAACCCAAACCAACCACAGCTCTTCCAAACTAATCAATAGAAACCAACACTCATCCAAACTAACCAAAACCAACTCAGACTAATCAAGATTAACCCAAACTAACCAAGACTAAGCAAAACTAACCCTAATTAACTAGACTAAATGGACAAGCGCGCTACGTGCGCTTGTCTCTTCACTACCCCAAACTAATCTAAATCAACTACAGCTAATCCAACCTAATCAAAACTACCCATCACTAACTAAAACCAACTCAAACTTGTCAAGATTAACCCAGACTAACCAAAACTAACCCAGACTAAGCTAAACTAACCCCAATTAACCAGAGTGAAGAGACAAGAGCGCGTAGCAAAAATAATCGAAACTAACTTTAATTAACCGAACAAGCGCAATACACAACCAAAATTAACCCAAACCAACACAACACACGGAACTAATATGTCAAATTAAATAATTCCTATAATATTTTCGATATAAAGGATTTCCGCGAAAAAAATTGTACATGTTTAGAGAGCAAATTACTAGTCAAATAGAATTATTATGTAATTTTCATCTCCATAACAGATTTCCGATATTCAAAATTACAAAAAAAAATGCATTAATTAGACATTTTCGGAATAACACCATGTTTTATTAAATGAGGAGCTGACATGCAAAAACCGATAAACCCACTTTTTGTGTTTTCGAGTTGGGCATGGATTTTCTCTAATTTCGACATGCTCTATCAAGAGATACGACGAAAAGCCACTAAATTCACATGAAAAATAGAAAAAAATCATTCTATTCATGTTCATGCAAAACCAGACAAATCCATTTTTTTTCTTTAAGTTTTAATATTACTTTTACTTATACATATTAATATTCTTTCAATTACACTTTTAAAAGGAATTTGATGTCAATACGTTTCTTAAAATTTTAGTTTAGTTTTATTATTAAAATAATAAAAAAAAAATATGATATAGGTTCAAATTAAATGTTTTTTAATAGTTCTTGAGTAAAGTTCTCATTTTTTATTGTTTACACTCCGAGAAGCTTTCGTCATTTTTCTTTATAATTTAGAAATCATTTTTAATAAGGAATTTGAGAAAATTTCCATAGGGGAGAGATACACTATTACATTTATTTAAAAATATGAAATTTGATCCTCCTTGTGAAAAATTTCCTAAACTATTTCTGTTAAAATTATTTATTAGATGTAAGATATTGTACACATTAACATTTAGAAAGACAGATTTGAAATTTAATAAATCAAAAACAAAAATACGTAAATTAAGAAACTTGATGCATGTATAGACGGTAAATAAACTATTTGTTAATATTAAAAAAAAATAATCATAAAGTTTAGATTTACCTATTTGTGTTTTGTGGCTACCAAAGTACCCAAATTTGGAGAGGCAAGTTCATGCGGATGAATGGCCTATTGTTGGCATGGTTTAAGGATTATTTATCGGATAGAAGGCAAATTGTAAAAATTAAAAACTTTCTCTCTCAAGAAATATGTGTTGATTCTGTTGTCCCTCAAGGTGCTCATCTGGCAACCTTATTATTTAATGTTTTTATCGACGATATTGTGGAAAAATTTAAATATTGTCATTGTCTGCTTTACGCCGATGATTTAAAAATCTTTAAGATTATACATAATCATTATGACTGCCTGGAACTGCAATCGGACTTGAATACCCTGTCTGAATGGTGTTTGTCTAATGGTATTGAGCTGAATATTCACAAATGTAAGATTTTGACTGTATCAAGGAAGAAAAATAATGTAATTTTTGGCTATACTATAAATAGCACTTCTTTGGATAGAGTTAATGAAATTAAGGATTTGGGTGTCTAGTATCTATATAAAGTACGCATCAATTGAAACGATACACCTTACAAAAACACCAACTTTGAAACGCTGCAACTCAGCCAAATATAGTTTAATTTGGACTTTTTGCACCATTCCTAAAAGGGCGATTCTTTAGCTATAAACTGCTTGTAGAATGAAGTGATAATATTACACTCTGTCAATTATACAGGGGGTTGAAATAGTGAGTGCAAAAACCCTCATTTTTGACCAAGAATTTCTGCCCGGAGAGGAAGGTAATTTTGGTTATTACTATACTTTCTTAAGTATTGGGCCTGTATCTCGGGATGTCTTTGCAAATTTGATGTTATCTTATATACCGGCGGAGAAATCGTAAATTTTTGAAATGTGTGAATTTTATGGCGTTTTCGTGTTTTCTAGCCTGGCAATGCACATACGACTCTAAATGTCTTCTTATTAGGGTTAACAGTTATTAGTGTGCAGTGCTAATCTGTCACCAAAACATTATTAAAATGTTGCTCAGCGTTATTTATACAGGGCGTCAAAAAATAAATGTTGTTTTAAATCGGTTTTCGTCAAGCTTGTTATAGGAGTTGTCGGAATATTTTATAAATGGAAATTCTTGTTTAAATTACAAGAGTGGCCCGTAAAACCGTTTTTGCAATTTTGAGGTTATGGTATTTCTATTAAAAAAAAACTCGATAAACTGATACACCTAAAAATTGCAAAACATTGAATCGTCAAAACTTCGTCAAATTAAAGCACAAAAAAAACGTGAAAATTTATTTTGTCAATATATATGGTGGTGAAAAAATAATGAGTGCAAAAATCATTTTTAATTTTCCGCGTGCAAAACATTTTTAGGCACTTAGGTTATATTAATACATTTGCTGATGCTTTCCAATCACATTAATTTCTTGTTTAAAAAATGATCCATTGTTTTTTTTTCTAAAGCCAAAAATTTTAAAAATCAACATTTTGTTTTATTTTTTTAATGATGAATTGCTTCGAAATTTGGTAAATGTTCATAAAGTCTCCATATTTAACGTTAAAAACTAAGTTCAAATTTTTCTTATTTTATTTTTTGTGTTGCGTTATTGATTGTATTGTTCCTAAACCCACCAGATTTGCTAAATGTAGCTTTTTTAGAGAATAAAAAACGATGTTACAAAATATATGATTTTTGCACTTATTATTTTTTTCACCACCACATAATTGACAAAATAACTTTTTACGATTTGTAAAATATCGAAATCGGCTGAAGTTTTGACGACTTAAATTTGCCTATTTTTAGGTGTATCGGTTTAATGTGTTACTTTTCGAATAGAAATACCATAACCTCAAAATTGCAAAAACCGTTTTACGGGCAATTTACGGACAATTTAAACAGGAATTTCCATTTACAACATTTTCCGACAACTCCTATAACAAGCTTGACGAAAACCGATTTAAAACACAATTTTTCTTGTCGCCCTGTATAAATAACGCTAAGCAACATTTTAATAGTGTTTAGGTGACAGTAACTGTTAACCATAATAAGAAATTTAGAGTTGTATGTACAATGCCAGACTAAAACACACGGAAACGCTATAAAATGCACACATTTTAAAAATTGACGATTTCTCCGCCGGTATATAAGGTAAGATCAAATTTGCAAAGACGTCCCGAGATATAGGCCCAGTACTTTAGAATGTATAGTAATATCCAAAATTACTTTCCTCACCGAGCAGAAATTTTTGGTCAAAAATGAAGGTTTTTGTACTCACTATTTCAACACCCTGTATAACTGACAGCGAGTAATATTTTAACTTAATTTTTCAAGCAGTTTATAGCTAAAGAATCGCCCTTTTAGGAATGGTGCAAAAAGTACAAATTAAACTGTATTTGGCTGAGTTGCAGCGTTTAAAAGTTGGTGTTTTTATTTTAGGTATATCGTTTCAATTGATGCGTACTTTAGATAATGAGCTTGATTTCAGCTTTCACCTGAATTATGTCAGAAACGAAGCTCTAAAATTGTTAGGATTTTTTCTTCGTACCTTAAGAGATTTTGACAACATTATATGTTTTAAAACTCTATATTGTTCATTTGTAAGATCAGTTATGGAATATGCAAGCTCTATATGGTCACCACACTATAATATTTAAATTGAGAATATCCATGGAACAACTCAATTAGGTACATAGAAATTGAAAATCTCTTAAACATAAGATCATTAAGAGTTCGTCGCTCACAAACAGATTTTAATATTTTGTACAAAATCGTTAACACTCTTATAATTTGCCCAGAGCTTTTGAATCTCATATCTTTTCATGTCCCCCAAAGAATTATTCGTGACTCTTATTTATTTTGTATAAAATTTCATCGAACTACTTATGGCATGCAGAGTCCTTTAACGAGAATGTGTAGACTTGCTAATGATAATTATAGCGAACTGGATTTTTTTAATATGACTGCCTAACTTTAGACAAGTTGTTAGAAGTCTCTCCTTGTAAATTTTGGTTAAATTTTAGTTAAGTGATGCTAGCGCTTTGTTCCTGTGCTTAATACCTTTTTCCTATTCCTACTTTAATTTTTGATGTAAAAATTTTATGATTATTGTATAATCTGATTTTATTGTAAAATTGGAAAACCGTTAATATACCATTTATTTATTTATTTATTTATTTATTTTATTTTATTAACGCTAAACCAATAATTGAAAGATTTTGATAAGGCGTTGGAGGTACCATAGGAAGTGACAATAAACACTTAATGTTCCGCAATTAAAACTGTGTAAACACCTTTAAAATGGCACCCAGTCGCCTTCTTAAGAATTAGAACTAGGTATCAATTTTATGTCAAAATGTATTTTTTAGCCCTACCAGCCGTATCCCGCATGCGTTGCAATGCTGTGCAAAGAAGGACATATAGTTTGAATTTTATTTATTTCATAGAAGTGCTTTTGGATACACAATATTTTTTCTTGTTAGATCTGGTGTGTATTCAAATAAGTCTGATGGCTGTTCGACGCATGAGCAGGAGACAGATAGACAGTCATTCATTTTAATATTTATATATATAATATATATAATTTTTTTTTTAGTTTGGATTGGTCGTCCAATCAACTTTCGGTTATATTAGTTTCACTTAGTTTCAACTTATTTTACTTATTTGAACTGGTTCCTAACTTTCGGTTAGTTTCACTTAGTCTTAACTTCTCTACTTATTTGAGCCGGTTCCGATACGTTATATCTAATCAATTTTAATAGAATTGGTTAGTTTGGGTTAGTCGTCCAAGTCCAATCAACTTTCGGTTAGTTTCACTTATTCTCTACTTATTTTAATCACTTGAGTCAGTTCCGATACGTTTGCCACACTCTTTGTATTATAACACAAATTGAATCATACCCCATGATACGATTTTTTTTCGTAACATGGGACAAATATTAGGAAACCATGTGACGCGGCCTTGAAAAATCAGTCTCATAAAACCAAAGAAATATTCACTTCAGAAATCATTTATATTGCAATACTATTTCTGTTAATTTGTTTCACCAAATTTGATTTTTGTAGACTATAAATTAAAAATGTTTCTTTTGTGTGTGATAAAATAAAGCAAAAGAATATTTTCTTTTAATAAAATTTTTCAATGATATTCATATTAAGTCAACCGCAAATATCATTATTTCATTAAGTCCACTTCAAATTATCGATAGTGTAAATGAGTTCTTCACAATTTAACCAGTGAAATAGGTTGTTTATCTGTCAAACGCGTCAAATGAGAGAGAAAGAAAATTTGACCCCCAAACATCAAAAGTTCCGACGGTTTCTGTCGCTACTCGGTGGTGGATATACTCGGATTTCATCATAGCCCGCATGAGATTAAAATATAAAGTGTCTCTGGAAAGTCTACAAAATGCTAGTACAAATCTAGCTCAATAATTTACCTTAGTCTAAAAGTTGATAGTTTCCGAAATACAGGGTGTCACCGTTATTATTTTGGAAATATTTATATTAATAACGGTATGATTTGCACGACAATTGGTGGCTAGGGATTTTTTAGGATGAGAAATCGAGATCTGATCACAGTTTTGGTGTATATTGCAGATGGCGCAACCAGCAGCACTATCCCACTTCATAACTTTTTGCGCCTCGATATATAAAATTTTAAGTTAAAAATTCTTATTCCTTGGCAACTTTTCACAGTACACGAAAAAAAACTAGTAAGGAAAGAAAAGGGCCACGCCCAAAACTTGTTAGCTTCACTGTACGGACTGCAGATGTCGCCAGCTAAACTATCCTTTACAGTTTCCAGTAAAGTCTTTCACACAAAACGAAAAAGTTCTACGTATAAGTAAGAGATATGCCACTTACGCAAGGCGAAATTTGTTCTATTTAACGGCTAATTGCTCCTGTTATTCCCCCTCATATATTTATCTATGTATATGTGTTATATCGTTAGATTTGAATTTTCAGAGACTAATTATTTCAGATACTGTGAGCATTTTAGCATTATTTTTCGATAGCGATTCGTTTTAATTTTCTTCTTGTGTTTGGTGTTGTGTGTAATAAACAGTGTTATTAACTTTACAATGTGGAATTCGTCGTACATAGGGGAGAGCGGGGAGGGTTTGGACATTTTTCAAATTAACGCATGGCTAAAAAAATATACTATTTTATATATATAACGATCTAACCCTAACTTAGATAAACGTAAATCCTCATAGAAAACACATGTTGGATACATTAATAATGATTAGGGAAAAAGTTGTATATATTAGTTTATTTACTTGCATATTGTCCCGACCCTCCCAACCAACCAGGACCATGATACAAAGAATAACAGGTATGATATTCCCGAGTGCCCAATTCGGTCGAGTTCGCGCATTACGTCACAATGAGAGTGATTTTAAATAGTTACCGTAAGAACTGTTATATCGATTACATTTAATTGGCCATTATTAGACATTTGAATAAAAATGCTATTAACTTATCACTGTTTTGGGTTTATTTAGGTTACTGAAAGGTATTTTATTATTTTGATTTGTTAATAAACTAAATAAATAATCAATATGAACCAAAATTGAGAAATAATGTTCAATATATAGAATGCACATATAAGAGATATCATGCTTGGAAATTTTATAAATAAAAAACAAATCTTTAACAATAAAGATTTTATCAAAAGATATTTATAAATAATTTAAAATCTTGTTAATTGACATTTCAGCAGAGTTGCTACTATATACACTTTATTATAGATAATTATAGCAGGGAACACAAAGAAATATTAGGTATCTATTATAATAGATATATAGTTGATATTATAAGAGAAGGTGTAGTGATTGGTTTAGTTTCACAGATGGAAAGATCTACTTATTTATCTTCTCATATCGGAATTGTATTTATTTAAAAATGACAAAAAAATAAAACAAGACTTTTTAGACAACTTTTTTTTATATAACATTTATTTAATACAACTCAATATTACAATACAATAAATACATAAATCCCTAATTAGTGCTTTAAGCTCTGGCCTCGAGCATACTAATTACAACTTTTGTGTCTGAGAGATTCTAACTAATATTTAGATACCACTTAAATAGTTTTATAAAAACATTATAATTTATTTATTTATTTATTCTTGTATCAACAACTTTTACAAACCCAATAATAGATACAAAGCCTACAAACTAGGAACATATCATTATATCTATTTCTCCTTTTATTTGTTTTTTAAACACTTCAACTGAAATACAATACTACAAGTACTACAATACCTATTAAAATTATTACACAGCCTTATCAATGGAGAAATTTTATAAATATTAGTTCTAGGTGCATACATAAATAACAAATCTGTATTTCTCATATTTGCCTGACCAACTCTAAAAAGGATTCTGTTTAAAAACTCCTTACTATCAATGTAACCATTTATCAATTTATAAAGAAAATAATTAATATAATGTTTCTAATATTTTCCAGTACTCCATTGTACGATTTACATGCTTGCACATATGGGTTATTTAGGCCTATATTATTGTATTAGTCATTATTTTGTAAATGTTATTTTGGGACCTACTCAGTGTTATATTTACGTATATCACAACAACAATGTTAAATTAGAAATTTGTTTTGTCAGTATTGATTTTTAATTTATTGTAAAACCAGTTCAGATACAACTTTAGGTCGTCATTTACAAGCCTATTTAATGCATTAACTTCCCCACCTGTGCATACCAAAGCTGTATCATCAGCAAAAGTAAAGTACCGCGCCGAAAGTCCTGTACATCTTAAATTAAATACATATAGGGAAAAGAATAATGGCCCCAGAACCGAGCCCTGCGGCACACCACAATCACTGGGTAAAATATCAGTACTGAAGTCTTTCGCAGATCTACAAAAATAGTTACAAATAATTGTTTATTATCCAATGCTCTAGATATGTAATCCACAAAATCCATTGTTGCACTAGCACTGAGCAATGATATCTTCCACAAACTTCTTCGATTCTCTCTTCGAAAGCCTCTCCTGTCTTTTTACCTGGTTTATAGATAAATCTTTTGATTTTGGCAGATGAAGAGAAGGTACTGCATTACGCTTTAGATTGGGTCCTTTTTTGGATTCGTATTGTAACAATTCATGTTGCAAATTTATTTCATGGTCTTCTGACTTGAAATGTTTTGAACAAATTCTTGAGGTTTTAGTATTAAAATGGTCTTTACGGCAACAAGCAGTAACCCACAGTTTTTGAACAATATTGTCTTTGGGAGAAGCATGAAATCCAGCACGTTTTGTCTGATTGTCATAGGTTTGTTCTAGCATGAAATTTCGGACGGTTTGAAACCAGCGGAGTTTGCGCATAACGATATAAGCGTCGCTTTTATTGTTATGCGCAAACTCCGCTGGCTTCAAACCGTCCGAAATTTCATGCTAGAACAAACCTAATATGTGTAGTTTATAACTAACCTTAAAAATATTGAGTCTTAATCACTTGCTCAATAATTAATTATTTATTATACCTCATATAGCTTTTAAAACAACAAAATAATGTTACTACTGTCCACACAAAGTCACTATTACTAGTCACACTAACTAATAGTTCAAAATAGTTTTAATAACCTGATTTGTTTTAAGTTTTTTACACTAAAGAGTCTCCAAATTCAACTTAAATGCCACAACTCTCATAAAATGCTGACAAAACACCACAAAATACACCGCAAAATAATAAAGCTTAAAATATCATGAAAGTCCCCTTGTAAATCGGTGGATTTTAATGGGGGCAACTCTCATTGTGACGTCGACAGGAGCGAGTCAGCTGATAGTAGCGTGCGCAATATCATACCTGTTATTCTTTGTATCATGAACCGGGACCGTCAGGACACAATAAAAATCCATTTTAATAATATGTATTTAATTAAAAAAAAATAAAAATGTACGTTTATTTAAAAGGAAACAAGTTTGGTTGCTAAAAATGATGTTGTATTAATGATTTTTACATAAATGTTTACTCAACTCTGACAAAAATAATAATATAAAACCTAAAAACACAAAAAAAGATTTCACACAGACACAGAAGAAAATACTGCGACTAAAAAAGACTATGCTCACTTAAATCAACATTAAAATAAATCATGTCCATATATCTAGAGCTTTTATGGGATTTGGCGCACAGGACAAATGTCCAGAGCCTCCCGCAGCCACCATTTTTATAAAATAATAAGTTTTGCCTCAATAAATGCCTCGTAACTAAAAACAAATTACATAAAATATCAGTCAATACTCACCTTTAACTATTGTCAACGAACTATGTAATAATCTCAATAGATAGGCAAACTAGGACGTTATCGGTAACTTACGAATATGTACTTGAACAGTAAAAAAATCGACAAATTGGTCTCACAGCGAAACGTGCGATGTGATCTAGCGGACAACTTATCAGTCACTAATTGCCTCTACAACAAACTCTGTGGTGAGCAGTGTTGCCAACCCATAAATCAGAAAAATCCGTAGCAGAGTCCTCAAAATTTCCGTGTTTTTCCGTGTCCCTGAAATGTAGCTTAAAAAAGGTTACTCTAAACGTAAAATCACTTGTATATCGAAGAGTTAAGCTCTTGGAAGAAAGATGGCACTGAGTTGAAATGTTCAACTAGAAAATAAATAGAATATGACGTCATACATGCACCACTCCGAATTTTTCATGATTGTAATTAAGATAAAATAATTCAATAGTTGCTTACCAGCTTACGACGCTTCAAATGAGAAGCAGAGAAAGTCTTCTTATTTAATCCATTTATTCGAATCAGCATAAAATAATTCTCCTTCTTACAAATAATTAACTTAAGATAACTCAAAGACAATGCCGAATCCGTCTTTACCATTTTTTAACATTGATTTGACTGGTTGAAATAGAGCACAATATATTTTTTTACCACCTATGAAGCTAGCACACTCCCATTAATGGTACTAGTGATTAAATAATTTCTTTCTTTTGATTAGATTCATATGTTAAAATTATGGGCGCCGGCAGAACAAAATTCAGG
>JAEQML010080380.1:0-11609 GCA_016904865.1 Pissodes strobi | reverse complement strand
GGCAGGACTGGGCATTTCAAAAGGGACTGCCGAGTACAACTACGGTCTAGATCTCCATCCAGAGACGTTAGGGCCTTCAAGTCAAATCAGGAAAACTTCAATTAGTCAACATTGCGGGGCGGGTGTTGGCTAAAGAAGATAAAGCCCCCAGGATCGTCTCCATAAAAAGCCTAGGAAAAGCCGCCGACAGTCTAACAATTACAGGAAAGATCAACGGAAGAGCCATAACAATTACTGTTGACACTGGTGCGGCGGTATCTTTGATAAGGTCCAACAGAGTAAATAGAGTAGAAGTTCTACCCATATCAAAGAATATAGTTTTACGTACAGTTACCGGTGAGACAGCTGAAGTACTTGGGGAAATGGATATCGAACTTCAACTGGGACGAATTAAATTACACCACACAGTGTTAGTCGCCGACATCGAAGACGAATTTATTTTGGGGATGGATCTCATCGGGCAACATGGATTCTCTTTTGACAACAAGCTTAATCTTCTGAAGTTTGGCACCGAAGAGTTCATCCTTAACAAAACAGACGATGGCACACCGACTAAAGTAGTGGCGGCATGTACTGTCAGAATAAGTGGAAATACCGAGCAGATAATTTTTGGGAAATTGGAGAAGGATTTTGGAGGCTGCATCGGACTTATCCAACACCACGATTTGCCTTGCAAACACCTCGTAGGCAAAGCGCTAGTCAAAACCGACGGCGAAATACCGATAAGGATAGCAAATATTTCATCCAATTCCATCAAAATCAATAAAGGAGATGTAATTGCCACTTGCGAGCCGGTGCAGTGGGTAACCAGTTGCGAAACGCGGTCAGAAGTAACACCCTCAACATCACCTAAGGAAGTCCTAGAACATTTCCAGAAGTCGTGGCAACATCTGTCACAGCCTTTGAAAGGAAAAATGGCAATACTGGAAGAACGAACATCATAAAACATAAAATCGACACTGGCAGTGCTCACCCCATACGGCAGCATCCTCGGAGGTTACCAGTGACGAAGCAGCAAGAGGTTACCACACTAGTGGATAAAATGCTTGAAGATGGAATTATTGAAGAGTCATCAAGTCCATGGTCATCTCCTGTTGTCTTAGTCACCAAGAAGGACAGCTATCCACTTCCCAGAATTGACGACACGTTGACAACACTAGCAGGTTCTCATTGGTTCTCAACACTCGATCTAAAGAGCGGATACTGGCAAGTAGGCATTGATGAACAGGATAAGGAAAAGACTGCCTTCTCTACCGGAAGTGGTTTATATCAGTTTAAAGTTATGCCCTTCGGACTATGCAATGCCCCCGCTACTTTTGAGCGTCTTATGGAAGTTGTTCTACGAGGCCTCACTTGGAAGACATGCCTGGTCTATCTTGATGATATAATGGTAATGGGAAAAACTTTCGAAGAGCACCTACAAAACCTGCATGAAGTTTTTACTAGGATCAAGAATGCTCAGCTCTTACTGAATCCAAAGAAATGTTTTCTCTTCCAACAAAAAGTTGAATTTCTCGGGCACGTCGTGTCATCAGAGGGAATCCAAACTGATCAACGAAAGATAACAGCAATCAAAGACTGGCCTCAACAAACACGAACTGCGGAGCTTCCTTGGATTATGTACTTATTATAGAAGATTTGTCGAAGGATTTGCAAATATAGCTGCACCTTTACATAAGCTCACTGAAGAACGAGCAAATTATAACTGGGATCATAACTGTGATTCTGCGTTCAGGAAATTAAAAGCGGCTCTATGTTCTAGTCCAATATTGGGATATCCGGAACAAAAGGGTAAATTTGTATTGGACACAGACGCCAGCAACACCGGCATCGGAGCAGTTCTATCGCAAGTACAAGCAGGAGAAGAACGAGTTATCGAGTACTACAGTCGAACACTTTCGAAACCTGAACGTAACTACTGTGTAACCCGAAAAGAGCTTTTGGCAATAGTACGGTCTGTTGAGCATTTCCATCAATATCTGTACGGGCAAGAATTTCTGATAAGGACTGATCATGCAGCACGTAAATGGCTTTTGGATATGAAACAGCCTGAAGGACAGGTAGCCAGATGGCTTGAAAAGTTACAACAATATAACTTTAAGGTTAAGCACAGGGCAGGAAGATTGCATAATAATGCAGATGCTTTATCCAGAAGGCCATGCGAGGATAATTGTAAGCATTGCCAAAGAATAGATCAACAAGAAGGAATTACTCCCATTAGGCAAACGAAATTTGAGGTTGACGAGCAGTGGACCACAGAGCAACTTAAAAAGGATCAGCTTGAAGATAGGGAAATGGCACTATTGCTAAGAGCTAAAGAAGAACATCAACCAAGACCAAGCTGGAGCGAGATATCAACTAAAGGACTTGCTTTTAAAACTCTGTGGGCTCAGTGGGACTCCTTGGTGGTGGAAAATGGACTTCTTAAACGAGCCTGGGAAAGCGCCGATGGAAAAGTAGTGAAGACACAGTTAGTGGTACCAAGGAGGAAGATATCGGAAGTTCTGGAAGAAGTTCATAATGGAAAGTCTGGTGCTCATCTCGGAGTGAACAAAACGATTGACAAGATTCGCGACAGATTTTACTGGGTCAACTACTGCCAGGATGTGAAATCGTGGTGTCGGCAGTGCTCAACCTGTGCCGCAAGCCAAGGACCCAAAACAAGATCTAGGGGCAAAATGAAACAGTATAATGTGGGCCTACCGTTTGAACGTATCGCCATTGACGTAGCTGGCCCTTTTCCAGAAACAAATAATGGTAACAAGTACATTTTAGTGGCAATTGACTACTTCAGTAAATGGCCTGAAGTATTTGCGATCCCCAATCAAGAAGCTGTTACCATAGCAGAGGTCCTTGTGAATAACTTATTCAGCAGATTTGGTGTTCCGTTAGAGTTGCACTCAGATCAAGGACGCAACTTCGAATCCAAGGTTTTCCAGAAAGTCTGTGATTTACTCAACATCCATAAAACACGGACTACCGCCTTACATCCACAATCAGACGGCATGGTTGAGAGGTTTAACAAGACCATTGAAGAACATTTGTCAAAGGTCGTAGATGAACATCAGAAGGATTGGGACCAACACATACCACTATTTTTAATGGCCTATAGATCAGCAGTCCATGACACGACAGGACTAACACCAGCCATGGTTTTATTTGGAAGAGAACTCCGTTTACCCTGTGACCTATTATTCGGAACGCCAGACAACCAGGATATGGAAATTCAAGACTACGCAGACTCCCTTAAGGAAAAGTTACTATACGTCCATGAATTAGTCAGAGAAAACACGGAGAAAGCCAGCGACCGAATGAAGACACGATATGATCTCAAAGCTAATTCTATGGGATTTCAGATGAACGATAAAGTCTGGTTATATAATCCACAAAGGAAGAAAGGAAGATCTCCCAAGATAACGCCAGTATGGGAAGGACCCTATACAGTCATCAAAAGAATTAATGACGTTGTGTATAGAATTCAGCGTAGTCCCAGAAGCAAACTGAAAGTTGTTCACCTCGACAGACTGAAAGCATACCACGGACATGCAGTATTTGATCGGGACGATCAGGTTTAAGAGGGAGGCAATGTCACGACTAACAACCATCCGAACGTTTTTGTGCTACCCTATAGAACTAGCCGCCGCCGCCGCGCCGTGCCCCTCGCTTCTTTGTCTGTATGACTCATCGCCCGGCCGGTCGCGAAGTTTCAGGATCGCTGGACTGGAATTATCTCGATGGCCTCGTCGTGATCATATAGAGTGGCCTCGGAATACTTCCCGAATATTCGTGATAGATTTGAGATTATATATAAGCAGACCTAAGGCGAATGTTAGTCAGTTCAGTTCAGTTAATCATTGAGTGTTGAATAGATATTAGTGGTAAAGTTATAAGAGTAGTATAGAGTGTTAAATTGTATACAGTGATAGTGAATAAAGAGAGTATTAGTTGAAAATAGCAAAGTTGTAATTCTGTTAAGAACCCACGGGAAAAACAAAAACGTAACAATATTTTTATAGAAAATGATGTAGAAATAATGCGTATACAATTCTAATGGCAGCTCCACCTATGTATAAAAGATGCAACTTCTAGCGAAATCTCACCTAACGACCGAAACCAAATCGCATGTAGATATTTGCATAAAAATCATTTTGCAATACACAAATCTTAAAATATGAAAACCGTGTGACGAATATTTCGTTACAAGTTATACGCGAATGGTTTCAAGATCCTAACATAGTCGAACGTCGCAAAACTGATTTATGTTTAAGCAAACGCAAATTATAAATTAATAATGTTATCTTAGAGATAAACTGTTTGTGAAATCGTTGTCTATGTGTATTTAAGGCGTTTGACTATGCGATTTATGATATAGAAAAGCAAGCAAAATTTTCATGCACCGACGCGACGCTTTACTTATATTAAATATTTACGCATTTTTCGCAGTACAAATGCTTCACTATTAATTGATGGAATATGGAATTGTTTCAAACATTGTTTATTGTAACGTGAAGCTTTATATTCTGCATGTATTTTGTTGACTAATTGTTGTGTGTAACAACAATAATATTATGTTGATTATTTTCAGAAAATCCTTATGACATTAGCCAAACCAGTTTTCCCGCCAATTTATAAAGTGACGCCAGGAAACGGATATGAAGCGTGGCTCCGACATTTTGCGGACGAGAAAAACAAAATGGCCGACCTAAAAAGGCAAGCGGAACAGTTCCAAGCCAAGGTGGTCCGGGAAACGGTGTTGAGAAAGTATGGCGGCCGCATCGATGCCGATTTCAACGTGTTTCCTACCAAGGAAATGGTGAAGGTAATGAAATGCGATTTGCTCCTATTTGATTGGTTTAGTTAATTTCCTGCTCAATTTTATTGTTTAGCTTCCTTATGTAAAATACATCTCTGTCAAACCGAGTGTAGGTAGTTCCGAGGATCAACTGAGCTGGCTTTATGCAATTATTAAACTTTTTTAGTCAAAATAAGTCCCTCTGAATAGGTATTGTAGATATTGAGTACACAACACATGCGATTTAGGGATTTTGAGGATTATTTTACAATTCAACATTTTGTATCTTTGAAACGCAACCGCAAAGTAAAAAACTCACGTGTATATATTTTTAGGCTATGAAAGAAACCGAACCCGTAAACATTGGGTTTATTAAGATACCAAAATCGAAGTTGGGAATTGACGACAAACCAGGCATCATAAATTTGGAATTGGATTTTGCCAATTTGCAAAAAATATTGGATACTTTGTGTTAAATTATATATTTTCTTACTGACTAACTGCCTCTCATTATTTATATTCTTAAACTTTATTGTGATAGTTATTAATTATTGTTATTATGGCTGTTTCTCCTTTTAATATATTTTTCTTTTCTATATTAAACAATGCAAGCTTATTTTGTTCCTTTTATGATTTTAGGTCATTGTACATTGGTGCAACTAGTGGGATGACACTAAAATACATTATAATAATTTAAATTAGCTTATATTTAATTAGCCAACAAAATATTCAATATTCTGGCGGTAAAAGAGAAAAATGGGACAGCAAAATTAACTTCACTTCACTTCTTGAGTAGGCCTGGGGATTCTATCGAGAATTTTTAAAAAATGAATATTTTCTAAATAATGTAACGTACCGCCGTAATTCAATATCTCGACTGTTTAGTCTACTTCTAAGATAAATAAAGGCGACGGGGTTCCATTTGGAAGACGGGCAGTCATCGACGGGTATTAAGTAAATAGAAAGGCTCGATTTTTAGTTTTCCCAGATTTTTAAAAAAGGTCATTTTTAACTATTTTAGTTTCTAAATTGTTTTTGTATTTCGTTATTATTAATAATTATATTGTTTAAAATACATTGAACATTAACGTCTTTGGGTTATATCACCTAATAATATAGTTTCTACTCATGGAATTATCGGTGGTTGATATGGCTGTCGCCATGGTGACGCGGAATTAAATGTATACAAATTAGTTATTATCAGGTTATTCGTATCGTCAGTAATCATCGTATATAAGGTAATTAATTTACTTTCTGTTTTATGATTATTTGGTATTGTTTTGATTATTGTGTTTGTAATGAACGCCGATTTATCCTATTCCTTTATTTACTGTATATTCAGCCTCTTCTTCACCTCCTTTTCATTATCTGTAACCGGGTTCGCAGTACCAGTGTGTTGACACACTTGGGCAACCACCCATATTCTATATAATGGGCATTATAATTGTCATCTTGTCAAAGTCAGTTCAAAGCCTGACAATCTGCAAGAGCTTTTTACTGTTTTATTGTATTTGCTAACCATTTTCATTTTTAGTTTTTTGCCTTTCTTGAAAACGATATCCGAATTGATATCGAATCGACGATATACACGGTGTCCCATATAAGAATGCACACTACAGGGATCTCCCAAATTAGAAGAGATACAAAGATGATTAAATTAGAGAAAAGTTGCGCCTTGCTAAATCCTTCAACGTCATGTTTCCAAATCTAAAAAAATCCGATTATTTCCGAAGATATTTGGGAAAATACGAATTTTCCCGATTTCGTTTTTATTTTTTTCTGACTTTATTTGAAAAGATATGACAATGCAAATTTCACATTCCCATTGCTACTTTTCCTGCTCTTCAAGCTGATGTAATTAGATTTTCAATGTGACGTTTCGTTTCTTAGCAACCATCATCAACTTTGTTTTTTCAAATAATCGAGAAAAATTCTTTTGTCCCTAAAAAACTCTAATTTCAATCCTAAATCCAACGACATATCGCTTCTTACATTTATCTGACGTTTCGGATGAAAAAAACCATCATCAATGTTATTTGATGATAATTACGGAGGAACCAAACGTGGGATCAAAAATCTAATTACGTCATTAGGAAGAGGACAAAAATTGCCATAGGAACGTGAGTTTTATTGTGATCTATCCTCTTTATTAAAACCTGAAAAAAATTAATTATGTTTTTAATTTCAAGAATTCGTAGATTGCAATTCATTTTTTTTTCAGGCTTTAATAATCAAAATTGATCAAAATACAATTCACATTCCTATGCCATTTTGCCTCCTCTACATGATAACGTAATTAGATTTTTGATCCGACGTTTCGTTCCTTCGTAATCATCATCAAATAGAATTGATGATGTTTTTTATCCGAAACGTCGGATAAATGTAAAGAGCGATATGTTGTTGGATTTAGGATTGAAATTAGAGGTTTTTTGGAATAAAAGAAATTTTTTCGACTATTTAAAAAAACAAAGTTGAGGATGGTTGCTAAGAAACGAAACGTCAGATTGAAATTGTAATAACATCAAGTTGAAGAGCAGGAAAAATGGCAATGGCAATGTGAAATTTGCATTGTCATATCTTTTCAAATAAAGTCAGAAAAAAGTAAAAACGAAATAGAGAAAATTCGGGTTTTCTCAAATATCTTCGGAAGTAATCGGATTTTTTTAGATTTCGAAGCATGACTTTGTAGGGTTCAGCAAGGCACACCTTTTCTCTAATTTAATCATCTTTGTAGCCTTTCTGGTTTGCGAGATCTCTGTACTGTGCATTCTTATATGGGACACCGTGTATAGGTACACACTTCATTAGGGTCACTAAACTTGCACTTGTGCAGTTTACATCCTTGAGCCTGTGCCGAAGTGGCCCTATAAGAGCCCGTTCTCACTTGTCGGGTGTAGGATCCGTTTTTTAATCGGATGTCGCCGCCTCTATTCACACTAGTCGGCTATCGTACCCGATCGTAGCTGGAGCAATTTCGGTACTCTTCACGAGGCGACTGTGCGTTGTGGACGCCGACGAGGATTTTTTGTTCTGAATTATTTAGAAGGAAACAAGCCAATAATAAAAAAATTTGGGTGCACCCAATCCTGAAGAAACGATTTTTTTTTGGGAACTTTTTAAACCTTAATCACTGAATTAAAAAGTGACAAACATATG
Organism: Pissodes strobi; assembly: GCA_016904865.1. NCBI lineage: Eukaryota > Metazoa > Arthropoda > Insecta > Coleoptera > Curculionidae > Pissodes > Pissodes strobi. The sequence goes on along the minus strand of JAEQML010080380.1, from coordinate 3,661 downwards.
TTGTTTAATTATTTTAGAATGTCCATAACTACATTCAACGATCTACGGGCACGAGTTTCAGCAGCCATAAACTATAAAAATACATGACTAGGGCAGCTGCTGATAGGGAGTTTTCAGGCCCGACATCCGATAAATGTGAACAGCGCTATACAAGCTCATATGCGAACGAGATCCGACACGATTTTTGATCGGGCGTGCGGCGCTGGCAAAACACCCGACCATTTTGTCGGAGCCGACAAAAAAAAAAACGGAGTCGGATAGATGTGAACAGCTTCATACAAAATGTATTGCCACTAAAGCACCCGATATTTTGTCGGATCCTACACCCGACAAGTGGGAACGGGCTCTAACAGTTCAAAGTTCAAACCAAGTTTAATCATTTGTGGAGCCAAAGGCAATCAATTCCAAGGTAATAATGAATTCTCCACAACAATATAGAACATATTTACATCTGCGTCAGAATGTTTGACAGCAGATGATCTTTTTTTCTCGCGTTCAACTGCAGTCGAAATCAAAAGTTTAAGTCAACTCTGATTTTAAATCGGTTCTCGAATTGTGAAGTTATTGAAATATATTCCAATGGTAAGTGATTTTATTTTTAATCGCACGAGGTTATGTGCTTTTGTTGTACACTTCTATTAGGTAAAATTATTTTCTTCGCGATTCTGGCATTACTTCGTGAAAGTTAAACTTCAATTCGTTTTTAATTCTTGTTAATAAAATAAAATTATTTTATTTGAACCTTTTCTCTCTGGTTTTAATTCAAGACTTCATTTAATTTTTGAACAATCAAAAAATGTAATTTTTTAAAACAATTTGTTGAAACAATTCTTAAAATAAATCAGATGCCAGCCCTGATCGTCAGATGTTCATCATGGTTCTTCATCGCCCGTTAAAAGAAAAAAATGTTTTTATTTTTGGCCAGACGCGAAACTATCAAACAGAGACAAATTTTAATGCACGCAATCTGCAGAAAATATTGAGAGAACTTATTTCTAAATTTATTACCATCGGTAGTGCAAACAAGTTAGAACATTCCGGCCATCTTTCTATTCCCAAAAAAAAACAACCACGTGTGCACTATGTGCGCATATCAGAAGTGAAACTTCTTAAACGCCCTAGCCTCGGATTTGGTTTAAAAGTAGTTTTTTTTAAATATATAGGTACCACTCGATTAACAAAAAGGTAATGCATAAATGAAAAAAAAATATTCTTCATAAAAGTTTCACTTATGTCTTGACAAAGTAATAGAGCAAATCCCATTTTTTTAAACTAACAAAGATATCACAATAAAATATCGTGACTGTTTTTCGTTCCGCTGCCACGGTCTGCCAGCGCGGCCTCTCTTTGTGTCGCGACTGCCGCGACCTCTCGTCGTGTCGTGACCTTCAAATTTTACTCCGGGCGCCTTAAGAAGTTTCACTTCAAAAATTAATTGCCATGATGGCCGAATAATTCATTCAGTTTGCATGAATTTGAACTCGACTCTTATGCTATTTATTATGCTGCTCGTTCATCCATGGCTGCGAAATTTCTGTTACAAAGCTTTATTTTGAAAAGAATAAAACAGTTTATTTTTAAAATTGTCTAAATTAGTAGCTATTAAACCAAGGTTTAGTGAAAAAGTATAGTTTTAAAAAAATTATTTCGAATTTTGTGTGTGTAAAAGCACCAAAGAAGTTTTCAAGTGTGATAAGTGCCCCAAAATATTACGCAAATCATGTGCTAAACTAATCTCCTCAGAAGTGAAAGTGCTACAACTTAATACGAGAGTTATGAAATTCTTATGTATCGATTGTAGAGAGCAAAGTACAAAAAATTACCTGTTCCAGAATGTTTTGAAAACTAAAGGTGAACTTATTTACAGTAAAAAGATGATGGTAAGAATGAAATTATACAAGGTCTTCAAAGAGAGATAGAATAATTGCTCAGAAATAATAAACTTATTGAACCAGCCTTTCCAAGAAATTTCAGCGATGTAGTTGCTCGAAGACCAACATCAAGAGATGTTCTTGTTATACAACCAAAAGACACTCACAGAACAGTACAACCACTAAAAAAAAACAATGGACGATAAAAATTGATCCTGCATCACTGGGTGTTGGCATAGCGAGAACCAAATACACAAAAAATGGAGGTGTAGCCATTAGTTGTAGTGGAAATGGTGTAAAATCTGTATTTGATGGTATGAAAAAACAGCTGGGCGCAGATTATGACATAAAAATACCAGAAAAAATAAATCCAAAAATACACATAATCAATATTGATAAGAAGCTGCTGGAAAATGAAGATGACTTTGTTGAAAAAATAATTGTTCAGAACTCCATAAATACAAATGAAAATGAGTTAATTTTAAAAGTAGTATACACATATGAAAATAAAAAAGGGAAATCACAGTTAATCATGGAAGTTGATCCTAAAACATATGGACAGATAAATAAAAAGAACTATTTAAATATTGGGTGGCGTATATACAAAGTAGTAGAACACATTAATGTTATACAATGCTTTCACTGTTGGAAATATGGACATTTTGCCAGAAACTGTCGTGGTACTGTGGATGTGTGTGTTAAATGTGCTGGTAGCCATAAAAGTGACATTTGTCATTCTGAAAATACAAGATCTGTTAATTGTAAATATGCGACAGAGGTTTTGAAAATTCAAAATATTGACGTTAATCATAGAGCTAATGATATAAATTGTGGTGCATATAATAGTATATTATTTTATATGAAGGAAAAGTAATACTTTTCATGGCGCGCTCGTGTTTAACAGCTGAACGGAGTGAGGCTGGTAATAGAGAGCAAGCCATGAAAAGTAACTTTTCCTCCAAATAAAATATGCAGTTTTTTTTTCAAATGTCGGCAAATTAATACAAAAACGTCTCTTTTTAATAATAATAATAATTATTGTTAAAGATAAGTGGGTTCGCAAGGCGGTTTAGACCGGTGCGATGTCGGTGAATAAGCTCAGGTTGTTGCTATAGTAATGTAACATAAAGCTGTCAGTGGACACTGTCAACAATAATTATATTTTTAAAATCGCGTTTTTGATTGCATTTTAATTCCGTATTGATAAGCAGTTATTGAGTAAGTTCGATTAAATAATAACCAATTTGTTCCTAAATTAGTGATTTTTAGAAATGCAGTCACAAATTGAGTGATAAATACAAATTTTAGTTTAACAACTCTTGAGTTGTTGACGCTTATTTTGATGTTTGCTTGTATTGTATCTATGTTGCTATGACAACACTTTTACCTCCGCCGGCGGAAAAGTGAAAAGTAAAGCTCCGACGGAGGAAAAACGAAACTTCACTGCCGCCTACACAGTCGAGTAATGACGGATTTACCGACGTTTGAAGAAAACAGAATTTATGACCAAATACAAGAAAGGATAAATTACCCAAACCTGCACAATAATCACACTAAATAGCAACCAAAGCAACAAATTATGTATAGTAACATTGCTGGATTCTTGGGTCATAAAACACAATTAGAGTGGATAATGTCAGACTGGAAGCCAATTGTAGTGTGCTTAACAGAAACACATCTTACTGAGGATGTACAAGCCAATGAAATGGAAATTAAAGGATATCAGTCTGTAAATACTTATTCAAATAGAAGTCATACAGGTGGAGTTTCAGTTCTTATTAAAGAAGAAA
>JAEQML010080379.1:0-11610 GCA_016904865.1 Pissodes strobi | reverse complement strand
CACACGCACACTTACTAATGCAACAAATTAGGGACTTAAGTAACGTTTCTTTAACAGAAATCCTCCTTATATGACGCATGTAAAAACAAAACTGGTCCGCCCAAAAATCAAGCTCCGGCCAATTCGGGAAATTTCATCATTAGCGCCACCTATAAGGGATGCGTCTTTTGTCGGCCGACCGGGAAAATCTTAAACAAAACATTGTTGTCTTTAAAATAAAAAAAGGCCGACCTGACAGTTTCGTCAGGGAGGCTAGTCATCAAAAATGGAATTTTGGAATTTGTCGGCCGAGTACCTAGTCACACGCACACGGACTAATGCAACGAATTAGCGACTTCTTAAGTGACGTTTCTTTGACAGAAACCGTCCTTATGTGACGCATGATGTAAAAACAAAAATGGTCCTCCCACAAAGCCAAGCTCTGGGCCAATTCGGGGATATTTCTGAGTTTTTTCTATCATTAGCGCCACCTATAAGGGACGCGTCTTTTGTTGACCGACCGGGAAAATCTTAAATAAAACATTGTTGTCTTTAAAATAAAAATAGGCCGACCTGACAGTTCTGTCAGGGAGTCTAGTCATCAAAAATGGAAATTTGGAATTGGTCGGCCGAGTACTTCGGGCAGGGTGTGGTTCGGCCGACTTGACAATTTTTTCATCCTCTAGGGTCTATCTACCAATTGATCGCGAAAAAACACAACAGTTATGTGACGGTGCTTAGGCATTTCATTTCTCTGGACAATTAGCATAATTGTCAATTACTGGACAAGGTCAGCCTCGGCCGACCAACGGTTCCTTATTCGGCCTAACTAAACAATATTTTTTATCATGCAAAATCCTGACAGTTCAGACACCACACTATTATGACGGTCGCCTCTCGGACTACAAGATATTATTGCAGATTTTGAGGTACAATAATTTTACTTGTAGCGTATCGATGCGTATAGTTTTTGTGGTAAGTAAGTAGTATTATTTGCCTGAAAATATTCTCTAATTCTTTTTGTTGTTTGTCTGCAATTCATTAATTCATAATTTGTATATAAAGATCTTTGCCGTCGGAGGATTGAATTTACAACCATATCAGAAACTTATATATCTCTTATACATGAGTCCCTATATTTTATTTTCAGAATGAGATATAGCTTCTCTCTTGTGCCGTCGGGTTTAATAAGTTGATGTGTATGCTGTTTGTTAAAGAAAATGTTGTTTTGAGCTAGGGTTGGGCGGCAACATGTTCCTGAATATTGTTTAATTCATTGCAATACATATTGATGAGCTGATATGTTGCGGTTTATGATTTGCAGCTGGTGGCTTACATTAATATTAATACCTACATTATTGAATTTGAGATTGTACCTTATACACGTTTATTAGTGCTTTATGATGAACTTATTGTTTTAGAGGTGATATTAGAGTAAAGGGCATTTTTAGCGTAATATATCTAAGAAGAAAAGAGAAGGATCCTATAAACCTGTATTTATTTACCAGAGCAAAACGAAACCATTTAGCCTTCGCAAGGAAGTTTTCTTACGCTAACAGCACATATATTTTTAACAAACAAACAGTATAATAAATAAAATAGCTTTTAATCGACGTCGATGATTTTTCTCCGGGCAAAAATAAATAATTAAAGTCGGTTTTATTGCAAATATTTCTGTCCAATTAAAATACATTAAATAAGATATTTATTTTCTAAACGCGTACATATAATAATCAAACACCGTTCAGTAGTAAAACATTTAAATAATTATTTTGTCTTTTTGTTGATTATTTTGATTCGTCTTCATATATATATAAAATACCGATGCTGCGGCGTGTTCTATTTGTTTGTAAACGAAATTAAATACTTGATTTGTTTTCAGTAGCACCTATGAAAAATAAATTTGATTATATACAAACTAGGAAATTGGCCCATGATAGTATGCTGTAACTAGCTTATTGTTTTTATTTTGATACGCGCCTACAGAGTGAAATTACATATGTCGTCAATTCTTGCTGACTAATCTAATCAAATGCAGTGTCATGCCATGTATTCTACGATATGCAAACAGAAAATCTAAATGAACAGCAGGTATTGGTGAGAAAGGAAAACTTCAAAATAATGGTTCAAAAGGCATAATCGCCGAAATTCATGTGTGAGGCAAACATTCTCCAAAAATATGAAGAGGACTCTGAGAATTTCCATTAACCTTCTCAAAATTTTTTCATGCGCTCATAGAGAAATGATTTTTTTTTAAAACGCTTGATGCTCAATATTAGGTGCGGCAACCTCGCAACACCTTTGTTGGGGAAACAACCCAACACGTGTATAACTTTCGCTTTCCACCATATATTTTGGTGATAACACCCTGTATGTATGTAGAATGAATGAACCGTGATTGAACTCAAAATAGATTTCTCACCCCAGGTACAACCCAATTTGTGCATTTAAATCAGCATATTTCAGTTCTTCATTCCGACCCCTTAGTCCAAAACTGGATGGTCGATTCCATATGAGTGTCTCGCGACAGTAATGATTTTGGCTGCCATCAAGGTCGAATGTTACAAATGCATACTAACGCCATCTAGTGTAGGTGGCGTTGACTCGAGCGATTGCATTCAATGTCCTCGCGATGCAATCAATTTTTGCAGCAAAAAGCAGTCGTGGTCTAGAGGTTTAGATGGTTAGGTCTCAATTCGGCGACTATCGGCGGCGGCCCGGGTTCAAACCTCGTTGTTTTTTTTTTATTTTTTTTTACCGTTCAGATTCTAAACAGTTTTTTTTTTCATGATTTTGGGTATGTCTTGGGTTAGCACCTGGTTAGTTTCCTTTTCTTGAGCCCCCGTAGCGAGCGGTAGCGAGCGTCGTCGTCTAGAGGTTTAGATGGTTAGGTCTCAATTCGGCGACTATCGTCGGCGGCCCGGGTTCAAACCCCGTTGCTTTTTTTACGGTTAAGTTTCTTAAACAGTTTTTTTCTTGATTTTGGGTTAGTTTTGTTCAGCAAACAGTTTTTTTTTCTTGAGTTTGGGTATGTCTTGGGTTACGTTTGGGTTAGCACCTGGTTAGTTTCCTTTTCTTGAGTCCCCGTGGCGAGCGGTAGCGAGCGGAGGGCCATGCGAAAGGTGAAATATTACTTATAGCCACAGCAAAAGAGTTTTACTGTTGCAAAAAAGGGCTATAAGAATAATTTGTCGGCTAACGAGCAGAGAATCGTGTAGAGGACACTTTGGAGATTTAAAAATTCTAACGGTCTTCGACACTTACATAATGGAAGGGTGCATCTATGCTTATAAAAACCAACTTCTTCTTCGATCAGTACGCTCTGATCATTGCCATAACACCAGGAAAAGGCACCTGCTGCAAGGTAAGCACAGAACGGCCCTCTATCAAAGGGGTATTCTCTTTAATGCATGTAAATATTTCAATTTTTTGAGTCATGAGATTAAATCATCACCTAATCTCAAAACGTTCAAGCTTAAGGTCAAACACATGCTGCTACAAAAGACCTGCTACTCTTTGGAGGATTTTTTTCTTTGAACGGTGTGGCTATACGTCCGCCGGCGGCAAGTTACAGATAATATGATTATTCCGCCGAATGGCGGACTTATTACAAGATAGCTAACTGATCCGCCGTAAAACTGATAGTATTGAATAAGCGCGGCGGAACGCAATGGTTGAGACATAATTTTCCGCCTTTCGGCGGATTTTAGTCCATGGTAGCTAAGATCCGCCGAAAATATTTTTAAAATTCTGACAAGCTTTCTAATTTGCTTATTGCGCTGGTACTCAGGTAAGTTTACAAAATGCTTAAATAATCAATAAACATTTATTTATTTATTAAAAAGAGAGACAACTATTATCGATTATTATCATGAATATTAGTTAGAAAATATTTTAGAATAGTTTTAATTTATTTCCTCAATATTTGTTTTATTTTCGTTGGTGCATGTGCCAGTTTTCCGGGTGCTTTTCTTTGCTTTTTTTGTCAAACCAATGACCGTATCGTTACGACCTTTGGGCCTACCTCTCTTTTTTATTAGAGCAGGTAAAATCACATTATTCACATTAGGTACATTTACGTCGCTTTTGAGTGTGTTGCTTATGTCGTTGTTGTGATTATTTTCTGACGTAGATATCGAGCTGTTTTCAGCCATTTGTACATCCATGATATCAATCTCACAATTGACAACATTTTCTAAGTCATCTATGCTATTTACAACGGGTATATTGTCTAAAATTAAATCAGTATTCAGGTTGTTTTGTTTGACTACTTCATGGGTGTCAGCTAATGATTCTTCGTCCATTAGACCAAAAGTATGGATATTTGCCTCAGCAGGCAAATATCGATGCTCAGTCGCTGTTCCATCAGTGATGTTTTCATTTTCTCGTCCTGTTCCACTATTACTACCTGCTTGTCATTTCCCATGCTGTTTTTAACTGAATTAACTGCCTAAGTTTAGCATGATACCTCGCGTTACCTTCTTCCGAAATTAGACTAGCTACTGATTTCAATAAAGTCCATGCTTTACTAAACTTCTGATGTTGATTTAACAAAATAGGAGCTTTTACAACATTGTGACTGTTACCTGGAGGTTGTAATTGATCACAATCTGGTTCATTTATTGAATTATCTGATATGAATAATCGCTGATTAGAGTAATAGTGTTTTCTTGTCCATCGTTCATTGCATAAAGTTTTATCGTATGTATCCAAATCAAGATCTTCTCGCCTTCTAAAAATATGCTTACAAGGTAAAAGCATTGAAGTATGAGAACCACAATTACAAGACTGAGCTGTAGTCTTATAGTTGGAATTTGAGCTATTGTTTCTCTTTAAAAACTCTTTCTTGACAAACTGGAAGGCGTAAGTAGTTAAAAAATTTAAATATTTATTGAGTGTAGTATCATGTTGGTAGTTGCTTACTGGAATTTTGTACATAAAATTAGCAGCTTTATGGTCTCTTTCATCGTTCGTAACCATGATCAGTTTAAAAAAATCATCAGTAAAATCAGGTAGTGAACTGTATCTTTGTACTAGTGACTTTATTTTTCCATTAAGGGATTCGAGTCTGTTATTGGTGGTATTCAAAAAGTTGGCCTGTTGAAATTTTGGACCAAGTGTCCATTCATCTTTAATATCATGCTAATTTTGGTTAAAATATTCAATAACCGTCAGTGGACAATTCTTTAACAAATCTTCATACAAAGTACTATATGTGGCTGGATCGCGAGAATAAACCATTTTCTGTAAAATATCCAAAGCTGTTTGTCATTGGGATAACGTTATACCTAATTTGTTTGTAGATATTTCTCTGTTGAAAGTGCTCATCGCATGGAAAATGCATATTAGAACATTTGCATTAAGGAAACTTTCTTTCAGTAATCGCCGTTCATTTAGATCTTTGTCGGCCATTATCGACTTTACTTCTGTCCATTTTGGATTACAATTTTTAAATGTAGACAATAACCACTTCATGGTGTCAGTGTTTTCTTCAACTAGTATACCTACAGCTACAATTTCAGAAAGTCCATTACCATCTTCGTTTATAATTAACAAGACTGGCGTTCTTATATCTAATAGTTTGAATGTAGTGTCAATGCAGATGAATTCAGGGTACACTGACATATAATGTTTCATAATTTTAGTTTGAAACAACAAAGCTTTGAACTTATTCTCTTCATCGCTTAAAAGATGGCAGTCGGCCCCTAAAATTATATCATAAGAGTAAGTACAGGGTCTTCCAACAACGGCTGGACAGGGGCTTATTCTACATTTGCAGAATATCAATTTGGACACTGACAGGCTATAGAATCCAAACGCTGCAAGTTAGGGAAAAACGGTTTGTACGTTCTTATCTTAGGTTTCAATAATCTATATTTTGATAGTAACTTTTGATTCTGCCAAAAATATCTGGACTTCGTGTTATTCACTTTTTTCAAACCGGAAGTTCATGTCAAACGACAGATAATGAAAAACTAAGATAAGAATGTGCAAACCGTTTTCCCATAAGTTGAACCGCTTGTACTTATATAGCATGTGAAAGTATCTAAATTGTAACTATTCAAACGTAGAACCCAAAAATGTGATAACATACATATTATCTGTAAGTTTTTTTTAGATGTATCTCATATAATTAAAATATGTTATTCTAAATTTACCTTTTTTGATATAAAACACTTTTCTAAATTTTTTCAAAAAAAAAAACAAAAAATACATGAAAGTTTAATATTTATAATGGATGAATGATGAATGACTGACTGTATATAACAAGGGCCACTGCCTATAATCATTTATGAAAACTCCATATTCTCGAATAAGTACTAACTTACCATACTTAGTTTGCAGTTTTTTAATACTATTGCTTAGTATTATGTCTGTTGGTTCCGATTTTTTAACTTTTTTGGCCATGTTGTGAATGTCTTTCAAAAGGATAATTTTATTGCATTTTTCTTCAACGTAACATTTTATTTCTTTGCGTTTAGTTTTTAACTTTGCCAGATGAATTATTTCCGTCTGTATATCCTCTGGAAGACGTCGTTGCTGTGGTAAATGGTCATACAGTTGCTAAAATTGATCCCAGTTAATAATAGAAAGACACAAAATTTGCGATAAAACTACCTTGCTAATTTGATGATTATGGTTAGTTTCAGTGCTAATTATTTGTAACTTAGTTCCACACTGTGATGCCCTTAACGTAATATGAGCATTGCATCCATCTTTGTATGTGCTGAAAAATATATCACATAATTTATATTAAGTAGGGACAGCTGTGGAATCGAAGAATTTTACATCTTAAAAAATGCTGCTAATTTTTGCTTCTAAACGAATTTAGGTTGGCTTTTATAGAGTCTAGTTAACTGCTATCATTGTATTTTCTTTTTATACAATGCTACTATATACTTGACTTGCTGTGATCATTACATTACCGTGATTATACCACACAAACATGACAAACCTCTCAGATAAATTACGACTTAACTTAAAGTCAAAGTTAACTACAACCTATAATACTAGCACTTTTAGGAGCAACAAATAGGTACAGTGTGCATCTGTAGATTTGATTGTATATTACCTAAAACTATTTATTATTGCTTGCTACTATTTTCAGACTGCATCTTTCAATTCTGTCCAAAAATACGTCTTATTTTGGCTATGGTGCCGAGATAGATGACGGAATTGAAACATGTCTACAGACGTACCTGGTGCTTCGCTCTCCGCTTCCGAACGACTTAAACTTTTTATCGCCTTTAATGCAAGCATACTTCAACTGGTAATATTTTAATTTAGGGTCTATGTATCGTTCGGTTTTCTTCTTCGCTTCCGGGATAGTTCTAGCTTCTCGTTTATAAAATGATACGTATTCTTTTTTACAGTATTTATTTAGTGCCTCAACAAATTCTTCATAGGAATCGAACACTTCACCAAGTCCTATATCTTTATCCATATCCATATTTTTGGTTAATCAAACACAAAGCACGACACAACAACATACACTTCTTGTGATTTGTACTTTTAAAGAGAAGAGTAAAAATTATAGGTTATATTTCGGCGGAATTTCAGTGTAATACAGAAACATTCCGCCAAGCGGCGGAAGTCTTTAAATAATACCTCTATTCCGCCGCGCACAGTACTGCCGTACAAAGCAAGAATCAAGTAACTCCAAATTTAAAGGTTTTGGCTAGAGCAACTTCTTTTTTTAAAAATGGTTTTTCAGATTACTTCTTTAGATTTGACCCCAAAGTGCTGTTGTTTTTTTAACATAATAGTTTTTGGGTCCTCTTCTTAAGGGTATAAATAAATATAGAATAAACTTACTAAATATCTATGTTTTTGATAGTTTTTGAGTTACTGCATTTAACAATCGCCCTGATATGCAATCTTAAAAGGAAGTAACTCCACATGCTAGATATTTAAATAAGCTAAGTGCCCAAAAACAATGAAAAAATCAAGTAACTGGATTTATAATTTACACTACAAGGGGATGAGCAATAAAAAACTTACATAAATAGATTTAAAGGGCATAAGCATTTCTAAATTGGTTTATTAAAATAAAATAACACAAGTAAGACCGATTTTCTGAAAAACTAATTTTTATTTTTAATAAGTGCACAGAATATTCCAGAATGCAACCAATATTGCAACTTATATTTTTTACAAAAAACAGTATATGTAAACTATAAAAAACCAAAATTTTTTTCATAAAGACTCAATAGTAATTATTATTATCTAAAAAGATTTATTTTGAAAATAATATTCTAACAAGGCGACTAATAGTGCAAATAGTAATTATTGCTTAGTATTTATCGCTTCACAGCGGTTTTTTAGGTTTGAGCAGCAGGAATTTCTAAGTCATCAACATCTTCTCTACTTGGCGAATTTTTCCAAAAAAAAATGTTTTCTTGGTGACATATACATTACATATAATAATAATAAGATGCTTTATTGTCAAAACATTTTACAATTTAATATATTATAAAAATATTAAATATCAAATATACAGGGTGTTTCCTAACCTCGGTAAAGAAACGAAACTGGTGAAACCTCACGTAATTTTAAGACGAAAATGTAGTATAAAATTTTTTCGAATGTCGCTTCATTTTCAAAATACAAGGTGTTGAAAAAAATGTTTTTTTCGTGTTTTCTTTTTATTAATAAATAATGAGAAATGACATTCGAATAATATTTGCACACCTTAATAAAGGGTTTGAGCACTTTATTTTGTGTTCATGTTGAACAACTAGTTCATTGGCGGAGATCCGGGTAACGACTACTAGAATTTCGCAAAAAGCAATATTACGGGCCTGTTAAACACTCAAAATTCTTATGTTATTTGATAAAAAAGTTAATTTTAGGCAAATTAAGTTTCTTGCATTTTTCTCGTATCTCTTACAGTTTTCGAGTAAAAAATTATTTTCTTGTTCACGTCACAAGAATCTCATCATTTTGTTGTTTAAATAAACGAGTAGGCTTTGCGTGAACACAAAATAAGGTTCTCAAACCATTTATTAAGATGTGCAAATATTGTTCGAATGTCGCTTCTCATTATTTATTAATAAAAAGAAATCACGAAAAAAAAAATTTTGCACACTAAGCGACATTCGAAAAAATTTTATACCACATTTTCGTCTTAAAATTAAGTGAGGATTCACCAGTTTCATTTTTTTACCGAGGTTAGGAAACACCCTGTATTTAACATCAAATCCTAAACACCAAACATTAAACATTCGACATTAAATCATTAAACCAGTGTGTAAGATGCTCCAAATTTAGTATTAATAAAAAAGTCGTTTACTGCGTATAAGGCTCTCTCTAGTAAGTATGATCTTAAAGCTCTGCGAAAAGCGGGAAAAGATTTATTGAATTCATTTCAAATGGCAGATAATTGTGCATTTTTTTGCATTGTATGTACAGTATAGAGCTTTTAACTAACTCTGAGCGTGGGGTTGGCCAATAAAGATCATGCTCCGTATTCCTAAGTGGATAGTTGTGAAATGGCCTATCTAGAATTGTAGATACCTGCTTGCGGAATAAGCAAACGGATTCAAGTATGAATAAGGAAGAGATAATATTTTAATTTTTTTTTAAGAAATCCTGGTAGTGAGTTCTAATATTGCTTAGTCCCAGTGAGTATTGAACAGCTCTCTTCTGTAGTTTGAAAATACGCTCAAATTGAGTCGCACAACCCGTACCCCAGAATGGAAGGGCGTATCGGAGATGCGACTCAAAAAGGGCATAATAGACTGTTCTATCAGTTGACACGTTAAGTTCCCTGGAAACCGTTCTTAGCGCAAAACAGGCAGAACTCAATTTTTTTGATAAGGCATCGATGTGCAAGTCCCACATTAAATGGTTGTCAACAACAAGCTCCAAGAATGTGACATATAATAGAAGTAGTGGATGTGAGTCAAACGTTGTATTGTTTAATTATAGTTTAAAATGCTTAGATCAGCTCGATTGTACCAAATTATTGTATATACGAATTACATACACCCTGCAAAGTTTCAAATCGATACAATTAGAAGTAGGTTAAAATCGACTTCCTAGATTTTTCGCATACATAATTAGTTACAAGTCAATTTAATAAAAGCGTGTTAAAGATGCACTTTCACTTATTTGAAAAACATTAAACAATGTAATAAGTACCAAACTTACCCACTACTTCTGTGTTGTTTTGCTAAAATTTCAAGCAGTTGTCTTACTCCTCTACTAGTCATATTTTCTGTGTGCACGATTAAAACTTACTAGGAATAAATACTGAACTATTATCCAAATTTGCATAAAACAACGTACTAAAGTCCTTTTTTCGGTAATATTTTAAAAGAAGTTGAGTTAGCTATATCTCTGCTATCGTTTTAACCCTTTGAACGAGGGTAAGTAAAGTTACTCGATTCTTCATTTGGATGTTATAGTACCTAGCATAAAGTAAATCGACTCACTTGTTTCTTAAATTGTTAAAGTGCCAAATCTCAGGAAGTAACTCGAGTAGATTTATTTATACAATGGTAAAGTATAGGCAAGAATAGAAAAATACAAAACTTTGCAAGTAAGAAGATTTACTAAAATATTTTTCGCCGCGAAGTAGAGATGCTAGAATTTAGTTGCAAATAACTTGCTAATGTAACGCCACTTAATTACCAGAATTGGTGGAGATATAAAGGTGTCAAAGAGAAGCACAAATATGCATACAGAGTAAGAATCAAGTAAGTCGAGTTGCTTGATTCTGTGTTTTTGCGGCAGAGTAAATATAGTGTTTTTTCGGCGGACAAATCATTGCAGCGGTAATGAATCCGCCGGCCGGCGGAATTATTCGTTCATTTATTAGATACCGCCGGCGGACGTATAGCCACACCGTTCTTTGAAAGCCTTTCTTCACCTTATCTATAAGAGTTAGGTTAAATAGGTTAGGGACTATGACGTTTTCTTAATTATGTGTTTTATGATGTATAATTGAAGACCATAAGTAAGAAACAGGCTAAGTGCCAAAAAATGGTAAGTTGAGATTTTGCCGTAGAAAGATGATAAATACCAGTAAGTATAACATATCAAATGCGCTATGTGCCAAGACGAATACCGTCGTTACGGTTGACGTATAAATTTGGTTTATCTGCTATGTACCGCCACTATTACATTAGAAACATGCTAAGTGCCATGTTTATTTTTTTTGTTTTTATTCGTTATTGGGATTAATCGGGAAACCTCAGTGTTTCTCCGGACAACAACAAAATCTAAGGGCCATTATACCTTTTTTAAACGATCAAAAGCACAAAGATTTTTAAATCAATATTTCTTAAATGGCACTTGGCTCGTTGTAAAAATGTGTGGCACTTAGCTCTTTTCACAAATTTGAATGTAAAATGTTTTATTTTAGTGTTTATTGCAATTAAATAAGTTTTTTTCTTGTATAGGATGTTTGGGCGTAATCGTTTATATCTTTAAATTTAATGTTAATTTCAAATGTTTAAAAATGTTGCTATTAAAATGTTTCTACTAAATAACTCCCTTTGATTATTTTGGCACTTAGCCTGTTTCTTACTTATGGTCTTCAATTTTGAAGTTAGGAAGCAATATTATTAAAAAATATTATCATTCCCTATCTAAGATAAAATAAATTTTTAATATTCATTATCATCA